>CABFOW010002955.1:0-15603 GCA_902141385.1 Timema californicum
TAATAATAATAATAATAATAATAATATTTATAAGTCTATGTCCAGTGTTACTCTGTAATGTTAGCTATATTTTAATCAGAGTAGTAATCGGATACATATCTAGGCTATGTGAATGTAAGCTCAAATTAACTAAATATGTTTAAAGTTACCTCTGAAATTTACACTGACCAAAGAAACGCTTTTTGTTAACTAATATGAATACAAATCAACCAAACCATAAACACAGGTCACTGTATCATAATCTGCAATTTCTCTTTGGATTTTAGATTGGTATTTATTTATTTATATTCTAAGTTTTCCTTGCTTTTGAAATGCAAATAATACGATTAAGGATTAAAATGATTAGATAAATCACGTTTTTATTACTATAATTTCACCAAATTTCAGCTTTCTGTCTCATTGAGAAGTACTAGGAATTATCTGGACATATCTAGGTTTGGATACTTTCATAAAGACACCATTATAGTTTTACTAGAATAGATAAGGTCATACCTCACGGCCCAAACATGATTTTGATTCTAGACGTAAAATCAAGGGTAGTTTACTGATGACAGTTTTTTTTTAATTCAAGGTTTTTCGAAAATAATTATACTGATTTTGCTCTAAGCGGGCTGAATAGGCTTAGAAATAGAAAATAAGATAATTGTCTTGTTTTATGGGGGAAATACTACTAAAGGTTAGTTTAATGATAATTTATTTGTGAAAATTATAAATATTTATAAAATTATTGAAATGATTTTGTTCAAAATGTGTATTTTGGTAGCGTTTTACATGATAATTGAATATATTTTTATTTTCCTAAATAAATAAATTTTTAAGGCTCGTCTAGTAAATTTTTAAAATTCATTTAAAAAAAATGGGTTGCATGGAGAAATTTTGTTTAAAATTTATTTCTAAAGAATATTTCAAATGATTTAACTATCATTAATATATTTTTTAATTAAACATTAATTTAGTGTAATTTACTAATATCATATTTTAAAAATATGTGTTCCTAATTACAGTAAACTAGCCTTTATGAAAATGTATGTACGATTGAGAAATGCCAGTTATTAAATTACATCTAGAAAATGTTCCTCTTAGAGCGTTCCGAATATAAATATTCTAGTTGGGACGTTCATTCAGTGGCAAAGACGTAACACCATTTTTCGTGATTGCAACTCACTTCTTTGTTCAAATAAGGTATTCTTTCATTCATGATAAGGAAATCTACATGTCATGTGAGTATTTATGATTTTTGTTCAAACACTTTTATTTTTAGAAGCCGGTTTTACGTGGACCTGCCATTTAAAAAAAATTTAGTTCTAAATAAGATTATGGTAGGAAAAAACTTTTATAAAATACAACCGATTTTTGAAGCCAATATTGAAATTAATTTACTATGGTATTAGTGTCATTTTATATTGTTATATAACCCGCCTCGGTGGCGTAGTTGGCTAACGCGCTTGTCGTGTTGAGCCCGACTGCTGAGGACGGGGAGATCGAGGTTCGAATCTCGGTCGGGTGAACTGGGGGTGGTTTTTCCTAAATGGGTTTCCACTCTCCCTCCATACAAATGCGGGTTCACTTCCTTTAATTCAACCTTCCCAATTCCCAATCCATTAGATTAATTAGTACTTAAAGCGTATAACTCGAACGGGTAGTAAGACGCGGTGCTATATGTATATATATATTGTTATATTTGGAATAAGGTACAGGGAAGGTGGATAGAAACATAGTTAAAAAAAATCCCAATATGGCTTTTACAATGAAAAGAAGAACACAATTCAAACTGTACATTGCTGACAATGGACAAAGAGATAATGACTCTTGAATAAAATTGATCGTTACCTCCCAATATCCTGACCTAGGTTTCATTCTATCGGAACTCATCAGAGGAAAGAGTGATCCGACACTTTATCTCAAATGGTAGCGTGTCTTTCTACTTATCTAAGGGTCCAGGGATTAATTCCTGGCTTGGCCAAAACATGTATCATTGGTGAAATGTGGGTTTACCCTTTCACATTGATAAATTAACGGCTGGGGATTGGGTGTTATGACCATCCTAGTCTTAGTTAGATGGTAAGGCATATGAATCTACGACAGACCTAGCAAGCTGGCAGTGGAAAATATATGTCTTGAATAAAAAACAGATCTAGGTCACAGGCTGTAAACAGTAATGGATGTAAGTAAAAGAAGAAACTGCGAAATGCAAAACATGATTATGTTCCTAAAAGAGGAAATAAAACAAAATAAGGGGACAGAAAGGAAATTGGTAAAGAACGATAGGACTCTTAGATAAAAACATCTAAAAGTATTAACATAAATGATAAACATAGTAAAATGGGTATTATCTGCAAATATTAAAATATATCTCTTTAAGGAAAACCTCTTATCGCTTTTTGAGGTATTTTGTTATATTTGTAAGAAGGTGTAGAAAAAGTAGATAGAAACATTTAAAAGCTGACGAAAACAATATGGCTTTTACAGGTATTGATATATTTATCAAAAGTGACAACAGATCACATGACTTAAGGTATGACTACGTGAAGGTATAATTATTTCTTAAATGAAGAGAGAGAAGGTTATCGCTCAAAACAGACTCTCCCCCTTTTCACGATAGACCCTGCTGAAGCTAAATAAGATAAGGAAACACACACATTTATTATCAAGCAAAACGACAGCAAATACTCTGGTTTTACAATAAATGATGTAAGATGGAACGTAACGCAAGTTAAGGGCAATAGTTTTGCGATTTTTATATCAAAACTTTTTATTTATTTAAAGAAATCAAAATATTGATCCAGTAGAAACATATTTTTTAATTTTCTTCACATGGTGGTATCAACAGTTGGTGAATATATCTCCAGAGTGTCCTGGAATTTAACTACAACTTTTTTTCTCTTCATTAAAAGAAGTTTATCATCTAATGCCTCTATAATCATGACAGATATTCAACAACTGTTGATACCACCATGTGAAGAAAATTAAACTATATTATGTTTTAAATGGAGGAATGTTTTATTTATTTTGGCCAACAAAATGGTTTGTCGTTAATATTTTGGAGATTTAAAATATTTTTATAAATATGTGTTGTAGTGCTTTACACATACAATAATAATCAAATAAATAAATAAATTCTCAAACCTCTATAGATTTATCTTTTAAATAGTTTATTTCTAAAAATAACTATTATTATTTCTCAAATAACTAATATTATTTCTCAATCAATTACTATTATTTACCAACTAACCATCATTATTTCTCAACTATCTACAATTATTATTTCTCAACTAGCTATTATTATTTCTCAGCTATCTACAATTATTATTTCTCAACTAGCTATGATTATTTCTCAGCTATCTAAGTCTACTATTATTTCTCAAATACCTACCATTATTTCTCAAATAAATAATATTATTTCTCAACCAATTACTATTATTTATCAACTAATAACTTAAACTAATTAATTTTAATTCCCCCTGGTAGGACTATATGCTGCCAGAATCTAAACTATGTCTCCCAAGTCAGGATCAGACGTGCTAACCACTCAACCAACTCTATCGTTTCTAGCATTGGTGGACACAGGGGCTAAATGCTAGCCCCGTCTTGTATGCTTGGGTTTTGTTGGTGATGGGTAGGTTGCGATTAAAATCTCGGCCGGGGGAAATGGTTTCCCACTCTCTTTACATGTGCATGTGAACACATTTCTTCTAAATTCCACCCTTCTCATTCTTATCACCGTAGTGTCATTAAAATTCTGGAGAAATAACACTACCGTTATTTATTTAACTATAAGCATATAGCACTAGTGTGTCCGGAATAATGAAGGTTGAATTTACCGAAAATGCATGCACATCCGCTCGGAGGGAGATTGTAAAGTTATTTAGGAACAACCATCAGTAAATCCGACTGGGATTGGAACCCCGATCTCCCCGTCATCAGTAGTTCAGTCTATGGCGAGAATGACGACTTGCATGTCAAATTCGTTTGATCTTAAGGGTGACATTGTACATTAAAAAATACTGAAGGGGTGATATTAAAAAGAATACATATATATTGTCAACATCATAAGTTAAAAAATCAATTTTAAAATCCTTATTATTTAAAAAAAATTAGAATTAAAAGATTATATACATGTTAAAACTTTATCTCAATTTTTACAGATTTGGTACACCGACTTTACTTGCTAAATTTTCCAAAGTAATGATCAATTTCCAAATCACAAATGGTGTATTCCTTCATTTATAAGAATTTTATGTCTAGACTTAAAAAAAAAGTGCGTTAGGTAACACACAATCATGGATCGGACAAAGTTTTACATGCCTGCCTTAGACCATTGAAATTATAATTAACAATGTATTGTTGTAGTCCTCAACAATGCCCAGACTATAAATTGATGGCGTCCTATAGAATTAACACCTACAGGTTACAACTACAACTATGTTAGAAAAAATACATAGTTTCTAAAGGGATTTAATATTTAGAAAAATCCTTAACATATTTTGTTGAGAGCTTCTTCGTGTGTCACCGCAAATATGAAACCTCTCAAATATTTGGGTAAGGTTCTTATGACATAAACACCTCTTTAAATGAACAACTAGACTCTTATCTTCACAGAATGGGCGCATACATTCTACCACGTCATTCCGCCAGAGATACAAGACCATCTCTTCCTCCAGACAATGTTGCCAATATTACCGACATCCCAACAGAAGTGTTCAAAATTATATAACTTCTCACTAGATTTTAACTATTATTGTTATTAGCACCGCGTCTTACTACCCGTTCGGGTTATACGCACTTACACTAATGTGTAGTGGTAGGGTGACTGTGAGATGAAATGGAGAACCTACAGTTTAACGCGGAATCCAAACCACGGTGGAGGCCTGGCATTCCCCACATTTACAAGTTGTGATTAATACACGTCTTGTCAGAGGTGAAGGAAGGGTTTGGACAATCCGATAAATCTGTGCCGGGACCGAGGATTAAACCCCGGACCCTCAACACAGAAGTCTGATGCCTTACCCCTAGACCGCCAGGTCACCGACTAGATTTTAACTAATCAAAGATAGAATAAAATAGCCAAAGCTATTATTTATGCTTTTGGTGAAGATTACTCCATCAAGATATCGTTATCTGATAGCTCGTGAGCTTAATAAAAATAACACATTTGTAACAGACTATTTCCGCACGTCCATCATGGACTCTGCTTTAAAATATGAGTGGATAATGAAGCAGGGCACGGGACGATTCCTGGATATCTCAGTAGTTAGAGCATTGGCATAGTAAGTCAAAGGTTCCGGGTTCGATTCTCGTGTCCAGGTGTCATTTTTCAATTTTCAGAATAATAAAAGATAGATTGATTAGCTAACGGTTATTATGTTTTCAACGTTTCGGCTATCCCTGAAGCAATATAGACATTGTTGATGATTAGTATTCATTCAAACAAGAATTAAAATAGAAAATACTTTCAGAGCCTACTTGAAAAGATCATAACAGCCACTACACTGCGTATCATCTCTAAGGAAACTAACTGCATGGCTTCTATTGGTACACAGCTTTGTAATTCTTGTTTTCATGTGGTCATTCTTATCTTAAATATATTACAAGTTTCGCAACGCCGCACTGGTTCGTCGATGTTGCCAGAAGCTCTTTCTTAACCCCGGACACCAACTTCCAAAATAACTTATAACTAGGAGATTTGGCAACAGTTAACCGAGAAAGAGAGAAGATAAAGTAATTCTCCTTGAGACTTGCAGTTCCCTCGGAGGTGATATTGGGTGTACCATCGCCCTAGAGTAGATTACTTTAAAATTAAGAAAACCATACATGAAATACGCAATTAAATATCTTTTCCCCACTCTATAATAAAGCCAGGAACATCCTATTCACTATTTGATTATTTTAATCGACAGACACAATATAAAATAAATGGCAAGATGCTCCACACAGACTTTCTCTCTCGTTCTACTTAAAATGAAGACATTTACTAAAAACTAATATGATTTTAAATGAAATAATATGCATTGTTGCAGAAACACCCCGCTAAATAGCATAAAATAAAATAGTATACACTGTTACAGAAACATTGAGAAAAGAGTATCGCTGTCCACCAAAGAGCATAGCAATCAATTTTACACTTCAAAGACCTGAATAATTTATATATATTTGCTTATAGCGTGGTTTTATAAAAATATATTTCAAATAGTGTATCTAAACAAATATATCGATTAGGTTCTATATTGAAGAGGACTTTCCCTTAAAGCACACATATTGTTGAGGGTGGGGTCTGTAAAGTCCGCCCCGACGTGCACGCCCATGATAACAATGATCTTGCGTTCAGAAGTAAAAGTGAAATCTCCCGATAATTTGCAAAATCTCGTGGAAGTGAAGTTTTGTCATCTGTCTCGCTCGGGCAGTTATTTCTCACGGGGATCGTGGGCGTGGGAGGATTGTTATGGTTATTGTTAGTTAACAAGCAACATTTCAAGGACACAACATCGCACGGTAGACGAACCTCAAGGTCACGATTAAGTGTCTTCATTGGATATTACCTGTTCAGTGTGGTTGTTCTGGTTGAAGTACTGTACCTATTTCCACCAATTTTTACTAAATTGGTTTATCACATAATACTTAATTTAAGATATAGTTTATATATTCATATTTAGTATTTTCCACTTTTTTTCATCCAAGAGAGTCTAAATTTTGATAAAATATAATTTAATATTTGTTACTTAGAAAATAGATTAATAAAAGGCATTGAACTAGATTTCTTTTAATGTAAGCTCTATGTCAGATTATTAAAAATAAAATTATGGAGGTCGTTACCCGACTGGGTGTACCTTTTTTTCTTCCTTCCAAGGAAATGTTGGCATATTTCCTCTAAATTTTATCTTCCTCGTCCTTAATCTATTAATATTCTGCGTATGGCCCAGACGGGTAGTATGATGTGGACCATCAAAAAAAAACATAGCTTAGACAGTACGAAGAAAATTACGGCCCGTCATGTAGCTTTATACGGCCCGTAAGCTATAGCTTTTTATCTACAGAAAAAAATAGTGCTAAAAAACATAATTAAAATATATATTCATTTTAAGGTACAAACAATTTATATTAAACAAACTGATGAACATTTACAATTAGTTTTAAGAATCTAGAATCTACACCTTACATTAAATAAAGGAAAGATACGAAAAAAATGGCATTCATCCCATTAAGTTTGGTTTTATTTGAGAATAACTTATTTGTATATGTCTTCCTTTTTAATGTTTTCTAATATACTTCTATTTAATAATAAATTGCGTCTTCCGAAAAAGTTTTGTTTTTATTTAGCGGCCCATTCTTATGTTTAAATTCACAATAGGTCCTCGTGCCAAAAGATTTTATCAGATCTGGCTTAGGGCGTTGGTATAACTTTGATTAACCTTTTACTGACACATTCAAGCTCCATTAAAAGCAAATATACCTTCCAGTTTAAAGGACAACACTAGCTACAATTTTACAGTTACAGTCTTAAAGTTTTCCGTAAACTACCCCTAATTTTAGGGTTAGATATCTAATTCCAAAAATTTCAGAGGGTAACCTTATGAAAATCTAAGATACCAAATTTTAGCCCGATCGGCTCTAGTTCAAGACACACAAGACTTTTTTTTTCCTCTAGTCCGATTTTTTTTTTTCGATCACAATAGCCTACTTCTCTCTCCGAGGTGTCGAGAGAAAGTGAAAATAGAAAATACAATCAAGTTATAGCGACAGACCTACTACAGCCTGTCGATAGACTGTACCGCACAGCTCTCATACTTAGCGGGTTAGCTATCCTACCCCTGGATATCCTCCATCTACAATCCAATTTTTATGGAAAGAATCTTATCCAACACCTAGAAAAATTAGCAAATATACTTTCACGTGCTCGTACTTCAAGTCATGTGATCTGCAGCTGTCCCGTGTAATAGCTAGTAATAATATCTATAAATAATACTAATTATAAAGTGAAATGTTACCAATATTGATTGAAAAAAATGTGTTTTTTTATTTTTAAAAACATTTCCTATGAAATGTGGACTGTAGCCATCGTTGCTTCTTCTTGGTTTGATTTTCTTTAGCACCGTGTCTTAATACCCGTTCAGGTTATCCGCTTAACTACGCAGTCGGGTTAATGATGGTTAAGGTTGAATTTAGAGAAAATTTATCCTAATTAATTTACATTGAGCATAATTTATAAACCATTTAGGTAAAATCAATAGACCCAACCGATATTCTAACCTCTATCTCCCAGTCAACTGCAATTCAGAGTATTGCGAGATTGACGCCTTAGACCACACGACCATCAAAGAGGGTAATGTTGATAGTAAATACACATCCGCAATATAATCATAGCTGCCAACCCTTGAGGGTAAAATATTAATAAATACATGCAAAACTGCTTATTTTACCCCAAATGAGTCTTAATTCGAGGTGCTTACACTTTACTTTACATCCATTACCGTTTCCATCCGGTGACAAGGGTCAGTTTTTTATACAAGACAGATTTCCCACTACTGGCTTGCTAGCCCTTTCGTAGCTTCATATGTCTTCTACAGACACAACATCCAATCGTCAGCTGTTAAATCATCACTGCAAAATTATTAATGAATTTGTTTCGGCCATGTTGGAAATCGAACCCAGGACCCTTGGCTCAGTAGACAAACACGTTACTGACTGAGCTAAAGCGTCGGGTCGGGGTGCTTATGCTGGTTAATGTAAAAAAAAATCTTTCAACCTACTTTAAAAAAATTCCATTCGTACAAATATTATTTTAAAATATACTCTTTTGAGGTGGACCCTCTGGTTTGCCCCCCGTGGAGAAAAATCCTACGGGGGCCCTTCCTGATAGCGTTATAACAATAACCTATCCTCACGACTGTAGATAAAACAATCAAGTACTGAGCTGGTAGCGATATAACATAAGACCTTACACGTTTTTACATAATATAGTGTCTTAATCACAACTTGTGAATGCGGGGAATGCCAGGCCTCCACCGTGGTTCGGATTCCACTTTAAACTGTAGGTCCTCCATTTCATCTCATAATCACCCTGCCATTACATATTAGTGGTGCTAATAATAACAATAATAATACATAATAATAATAATAATAATAATACATACATAATACATAATATAAGCTGTGCCATTAAGTGCATCCCTACTAGGGTTGTCAACCATCCCGGGTTGGCCAGGACATTCCCAAAGTGTATCTCTCTGTCCTGTTTTCCGGGTGAATCCCACACAAGATGTCCCTGGAATCAAGACCTTTCTTGCTGCACCCCTCTACTCTAATATACACTGCACGTCTAGCTAGAGGTTTATAGTTATAGTTTAAATCCATAGTTCCTAACCTGTGGGTGCCCTGAGGGGGGCATTTACCAATTTGGAAATAACGTTAAAAATCATCTAAGAATTGACAACATTTTTTAATTTCAATCACTTTTCCAAAGTAATGAAGAAAATTTCTTAATGCGGTATTGACAACACTCCTTACCAGATGTAAAAAAAAAAATGAGGCGACCAACCAAAGATTAAGATGCTCGTGCGCATGCACGTGTTTATCTTCAAGCCCGCAAAGTCTTAGATTAGTTCTCTTCTCCATTTTACCCTCCTTCTAATCTACCATCGCGGCCACGTCCAGCACCACCGAATTTTCAATATGACTCTCATAAAAACTGACAAAGTTGTCGATTGGACGCGGAAAGCGATTTGGGGTTTGTTCCGACAAACATCAAACTCAATATTAAAGCACTGATGACAACAAAAGTGCCCACCATCACATAAATTTAGTGACTTTTTTGGTACCAATTTTCTGCCACTATTATATTAAATTTTGTATAAAATAAAGAAGTGACTAGACAGCAAGCTTTTTAAAGACTTTCTGTAACTGTACCAAAAAACAAGAGGTGTGTGTGTGTATGTGTGTGTGTGTGTCTGAGTGAATTTTATAATCTACCAAGGGTGGCGTCAGATGAAAAAGGGTGGAAACCACTGGTTTAAATAAACACAACCCAATTATAGATGTCTTTCAAAACTTTATTGTATTTTGTTCAAGTAATTATATTTAAAACACATGTAATATGAGTATGTTTTACTTATTAATTTATTTTTAGTATAAATTGCACATTTTGAGGAGAAACAACGATTTTTTTTCAAAACTAAGAGGATAATAAAAGTTATACATGGTGACGTAGTAGCGTATTTTTACCTATGTGTTATATTAAAGTTAGATTATAAGCTATACTTTCACTATCATGTTGATCATATAGTTTCGCACTCTCTTAAATTACTCGACCTTATTAAGTAGGTCTAGATCACTTCCACATCTAAAGTTGACTGTATTATAAGTTATTATTTTGCTTTGGTCAGATCCAAACCAGTGTGGCGTGGAATTCCATCACCTTAACTCTATTTGGGTGCCCTTTTTGTTTTCAACATTTTTAATAGTATATGTTTTTGCCAATCTCCCCTCTAACATGTGGGAAATATTGTGCCCTTTCGAAACTCTAAAATTCCCCAAATATTTTCTATCAGTAACTCTTAAAAATTCAGACCTCTAGGCCGTTGAATAAGCTTCCTTAAAGTGGGTATTTAGGGAACAAGTAAAAAGGCAAAAAAAAAATTTCAGTTTTTATATCAAAATATTTTGATCAGAATTTTTAAAAAAAATGTTTATCCAGTACAAACCTAAATTTTAATTTTCTCCACATGGTGACCTCAACAGTTCCTGAATATTTGTAAACGGTGTCCTAGACTTTAATGACAACTTTTTCGCTTCACTTAAAAAGTTTCTCATCCAATACTGCTATGCTCATAACAGATATTCAGGAACTGTTGATATCACCTTGTGAAGAAAACCAAACTCTATGTTTGTACTGCAGAAATATTTTTATTTTATTTTAGCCAAACAAATTTTTTGTCGCACAAACTGCAAAAACATTGGCCTTTTCTAGAGTTCATTATATTCCCATCTCCATCTTAGATGTTTGGAATTTGATTTTTACCACAAAAGAAGAAGTAAAATTATATAATTATTTAAGGAGTACCCATCGCTCGTGGTGGCGGCCGCTCGGTCGGTTGGTGTAGCTCGATTGCGATCTCGGACTATGGAGTGTTTGAAGTATGGTAACAAGTGTAGAGGGAAAATTATTTGTACCAATAGTGCATCTTAGTAGTAAGTGTAAAGAGAAGCTAACCTGTACTTTTAAGTGCAGCCTGGTAGTGAGTGTAAAGTGAAGGATGTGTATTTGTTTCTAGCCCAGCCATGTGTTGACCCTGTACAACCCCATGAAGGATCAGAAATTAGACGCATCTCGAGCCGGTAGCTCCAATAGTGGAATTTACAGACTGCTGACGGAGCGGCCCTCGTCCAAAGCACTCAAGACACCCCCCAGCCCTTTACAGCGGCCGCCCCAACAGGACCTCCCCAAGAGACGGCTCCCTCTCAGGGTAGAACCTTCGGCTGTAAAACTGCGACCAGTGTCACCAGGCACCACGACCGTGACGACCAGCGCAAGACTTCCAGACTCTTCCACTGTGCTTCCACGCACCACCCAATCAAACAGACATGAGACAACTACTCCAGGATCCCAACCCTTGCCAGACTCTTCCACTGTACTTCCACGCACCACCCAATCAAAAAGATCAGTGGCAGCTACTCCGGGATCCCAACAAATCAAAGAGACAAGGGGAAACTACTCCGGGATCCCAACCCCTGCCAGACTCTTCCACTGTGCTTCCACGCACCACCCAATCAAAGAGACATGAGACAACTACTCCGGGATCCCAAACCTTGCCAGACTCTTCCACTGTGCTTCCGCGCACCACCCAATCAAAGAGACATGAGACAACTACTCCGGGATCCCAACCCTTGCCCACACCTATCGCCCAACAGGTGCAGCCAGACAGCAGCAGCATAGATCTTCGCGACAACAAGAGAACCTTTGGGATCGAGACCGAACTGTCCCAAAAACTGTCGGAAACGAGAATCCCCCTTTCCACCTCTCCTCCAGGCAGTCCTGTAGACACAAGACCTCGCTCCCTTCAACCAGCTCATGGGAGAGCAACTCACGCCGAAAGAATGAACATCCGGTCCGCGGAACTCCCCTCTGCGATTTCCGCGCTCCCCATCAAGAAGAGGACCAACTCTTGGACACCCCATGGCCTTGAGGTCGACAGCGGTGACACGCCTACAGAAAAGTTCATCCCGAGAGTAGAGACGTCGGAGGTTATAGTGGAGGAACCCCTCAGACTGGTTGCAGCACCCCCTGGTAATGTTTCCTCCGTGGAGGGGCCAGGAGGGAGCGGTGAAGACACTGTGATCGCACCGCTGAGCGCGGGGGACGGTGGGGCGATCAGTTCCGCCAAAGCCAAGCAAAGCAGATCACCTGGTTGTTCAGTAAGTGTCTCTCCTGACGGCGGCAGTAGCCCCGAGCTGAGCGAGGCGACCAGCAGCGAAGCACCCATGAGGGATACTGGCCAGCAGATCTCTACCCGGGCCAGTAGTCCTGGCAGTATCTTGTCTTCGAGTGGGTACATGGGATCCACCACGAGACTGTTGCAAGCCACGAAACAGGTTGGTCTACATTTAGTGTACCAGTACAGTATGTTAAATTCCGTCAGAGATGAACCCTGAAAAGTTGCAGAGGAGGATTCTGGTAGGAAGAAAATCCTAGAAAATACACACATGTTTAATTTGGCGGTCAACATTGATAGACTAGCTTTGATGGCCGTATGGTATAAGGGGCTACTCTCGAAATAGGTTAGACTACCTGGGAGTTCGGGGTTCGAATCCTGGGTTAGGTGTACTGACGATAATTCCCCCTAGATGGTTTTACTCTCCCCCATCCAAGCAAATGCGGGTATTTTTTTTCTAAAATCCAAACTTCATCCCTAACATAGAAGTGTAATCGCTACATATGCGTAAAACCTGTACGGGTAGTAAGACGCAGCGCTTATATATATAAAAAAAAATCAGTTCAGGGTTAAATGGAGGATCGGTTGACGTCTGAATCTTTACTTTATGCACAGCACTCTGTTAAACCAATCGCGTTATATTTGTTTATTTTCAAACATTAAACAATTTCCAGTGCCGTTTCGTGGAGTGTTGTCAGAGTAAGCCCAGTTTTATAAAACTGTACCATTGATACTTTATCTCCCATTTGGTCCCCAATTCGACCAATCAGGCTCTACTCTACACCCTTAACATGGGGATGTGTTTTTGTTTATTCTTGACAATACTCAATGACACTGCCACTTCTGTGGCCACATGGTATAAGGTGTAACTCTCATAATAGACTAGACTGCCAACGACGAGGAGATCGGGGCTCGAACCTCTGTCTGCTGAACTGAAGGTGTTTTTCCTTAAGGTGGGAGTGTAGGGGACACAAGTAAAGGTGTTTCTACCGGTTTTACTGTATATTGAATAATTTTTTTGGTAAAATTAAATCAAATTTTGCTTCAGAACAAACGTAAATTTTAATTTTCTTCACATGGTGATATCAACAGTTGTTGAATATCGATCAAGGTTGTCCTGGAGTAATGACATTGTTTCTATCAATTTAAAAAGTTTGTCATCTAATGCCGCTATGGTCATGACAGATATTTAACTACTGTTTATATCACCATGTGAAGGAAAATTAAACTCTATGTTTCTACTGGAACAATATTTGATTTATTTTGGACAAAAAAAAAGTTTTGATTAAAAAACTTCAAAAACATTGGTCTTTTCTCGCCTTCCCTACATACCAACCTTAAATGGTCTTACACTCTACCCGCCAAGCAAATGCGAGTACACTTCACCTAAATCTAATTCTCTTCATCCCTAGCACATTATAGTAATTAGTATACAATCGTATATCCCGAATGGATAGAGTAATGAAATATATTTTCATTTAATAATAATTTTAATCAAAAGTTCCAACCCTTAACATACTTCAAATTAATGAATAGCCTCAGAATATAAAACTAAATGCATCCACATGTGTTAGGAAATCTTCTCAGACACCTGGTTGACGATCTTTTTTTAGTCAGATTATATTTTATTTTGTTTAATATCTCCACACCCCTATTGTAAATACTTGTGAAATATAAACACTTCGAAAACAATCTCTTTCTCTCTCTCTCCCTCCCTTCTAGAACATGGTGCAACCTACAAAAAGATAGAAGTTACTAGAACATTTTTTTAAATTTTCAAATATATAACCAAAAAGAAGGCGCCTTTATTCACTTTGTTCACAACCTTACTGTATAGAACGATACGCGACATATTAATCTCTAATTTTAATTCGGTTCATAAACTAACTGAGAAGCGGTCCGAGCTAAATCAATTCCAATTTTCAAATTCAGTCCACGACGACGCATTAAGCTGCCTTGTTGTGTGTACAAATAAAATTATTCAGGATAAATTAATAAAAAGTTTCTACAAAATAGTAAATTTGCCACATGCATGAAAACAGGAATCCAACCCAAGACCCCACAACAAGAAAGTATCCTTAAAACTTTGTTTTGACAACGAGAGGCTTCCAACAAAACATTCCCAAGTAGAGAACGCAACTCTTCAATAGTGAGTGAGACGCGGCACTAAAAGAAAATCACGTGACTTAGAAAGAGTGCGCTTCAAGCTAGCGATACCAAAAACAAAGGAGCACTTCTAGATTGTACTTGCTCGTCACTTGGTTGATGTTTACCGAAATGATCTTTTGCCAGGACCCTGTGGACACGCGCGTAACACCTTTAAGTTTTAACTGAAGATGAGTTACTACTATCTGCACTGAAGGCATGGTTTATATCTAACCTTTTATTTTATATAAAAAATAGCTTCTAAGTAAAAGAAAACCCTGTATGTGAAAAGTATTTGTATTCACTTGATGAAAGTAGCTAGAAAGTATCTTTCGCAATTAAATTTTAACAACACGCAACACGCTTTACAAATTATAAATCTAGTTCATAATTACCTGCTTCGGTGGTCAGAGGGCCTAAAGTAGTGGTCAGTCATTTTTTTGGAGCCTTGATCGACTTACAAACTTATCAAAGTTCCCACGATCATCCATTTTTTCTCCACTAAACTTTAAATTATTATTTTTTATCTATAAAATATTATATTTATTTCTAAAATGTAATTTTCCTTCAAATACTCATGTCCCCCGTTTTTATAGAAAAATAATAGAATAAATAAAATATATGTGTTTGTATATTTAACTATTTAAATTTCTTCTAACATTTTGGTCATACTCAATAATTATTTGAAAGTACTTTATTTATTTATTTGTGAGTTCAAAAGACTCAAAATATCGACTTTAGGCGACGATGTTATTTTCTTACACAATTAACTGAAATTTGATGTGAGATCGCCCGGTCAGTCGCGATCGATCAGTTGCCGACCCCTGGTCTAAGGTGTCACTCTCTTGTTAGATGCACGGCCAAGAATGAGGAGATCGAGGTTCGGATCCAGGTCGGGTCTACTGGTGGTGATAATTTCTAAATAGTTTTTCCACTTTTTCTACACGCAAATGACCCGCCTCGGTGGTGTAGTTGGCTAACGTGCTAGTCGTGTGGAGCTCGACCACCGAGGACGGGGAAATCGAGGTTCGAATCT
>CABFOW010002955.1:15737-28294 GCA_902141385.1 Timema californicum
CGGTCGGGTGAACTGGGGGTGGTTTTTCCTAAATGGTTTTCCACTCTCCCTCCATGCAAATGCGGTTTCACTTTCTCTAATTCAACCTTCCCAATTCCTAGTCCATTAGCGTAATTAGTACTTAAAGAGTATAACCCGAATGGGTAGTAAGACGTGGTGCTAAATAATAATACACGCAAATGTAGGTACATTTCTCTAGATGCTACCTTCCTCATTCCTACTTCATTAGCTTTATATATGCGTGTAGCCCGAACGGGTACTAAAGTACTCTGGGAAAATTAAAATATATAAATATTGCATTTAATTTTCAAATGATCACCTTTTCACCGACAATCTATTAAAGTTATGTCAGTCATATAAATAATATCAATTCATACATCACTTTGATTAACTTTTTTATATGAAACGCTTTGTACTACCTCGTCCAAGCTACCTGTATATTTACACTCAACTGTACAGGAAGCAGGTCGGTAGAATTGAGAATAAGTGATCTCCAATAACTGGTAATCCAATCTACTGCGATAGTGACGCCTTAAACCATGCGACCAAAGATGCTACTAATAGAAAGAAAAAAAGGGTTAATGATTTGTTTATGAAATGGAAAAGACGCAGTAAAATAATTGCCTAATTTATGAATTTCATAGAATAGCTATCATAATGACATGCATAATGTAACATACTAACGTAACGTAACTAAAACGATAGTGGCTCATCATGTCTGACCTGATGAACTGAGGGTGAGCTTACATAATCATATTTCAGTATCTCATCTTCTCTCTTGGGAAATATCAGTGAATTCAATTCCTCTTTCTTATCCTTTAGGGTCCGTCCTTAAATTACGTAAGGCTTTTTTTTTAATGATTTTCGACATCCCCCTCTTAAGAGATTATAAGATTTTCCGTGAATCTCCCCACCTCTAACTTACGTAATTTTTTTACGATTTGGTAAATTAAATTATTTTAATTGTCAAGTTATTTTTTGATATAAGGATTGCTAATGAAGCGAGTAATATGAAATCTTAGAATACCTTAATTGCAGTAAGTAAATGAAATTTAAGTGAAATTTTATAATTAATATACTTATCTTCTAGAAAAAAAAATATTGTCTCACCTCAAATATTGATTAAAAAACTTACGTAATATGGATTCTGACACCCCCTTCTCGTATTAAAACGTAAAAAAAACTGACCCCCCCTCCCCTTTCCTCCCTAATCCTTTCATAAACTAAGGACGGGCACTTAGTTCAGACGTCTTAAGGTAGGTCAGGAGGAAACACAAGTAAAGTTACGTATTTTTACAAGTTTTTTTAATACAAAACTTTCATGGCCAAAATAAAAACACGATTGCATCAATAGATACGTTTAGTTTAATTTTCTTCGCATGGCGACCTCAACAGTTGTTGAATATTTGTCTTGAGCATAGCGGCACTAGATGACAAACTTTTTAAATAAAGAGAAAAGATACTGATCAAAGTCTGCTATGCATGCTACAGATATATAAAACCTGTTGAGGTTACCACGTGTAAAACATTAAACTAAACAAATCTAGAGAGAGACAATATTTTATTTATTTAGGCTCAGTTGGTGGCTTATCTGTATACTAAGCAAAGGGTTCTCGGTTCGATTACTGGTATGGCAAAAAAAACTCAAATATTATCATTGGTGAAATTTTGGGTGTCCCCCTTCACATTGATGTATTAACGGCCGGTTAATAGGATGTTGGGTCGCTTCTAGATTTAATTTAGTTTATAAGTCGTTTACTGATATTATCTATCAGTCGATTCAAAAAGTCCTCGTTAAATACCTCAAATTAAATGATTTTTTTATATAGATCAAAAATTATTTTTTGTTATGAAAATTGCACAAATACCTAGATCAACTCGCGCTTCCATCCCTCCATTAAACCGCTGATGGCTGGTCCAGGAACCAGATAGCGATAGTAGCTCGCTTTGTAGGCGCCCCGTCAATGATTGTGACTGTCGGTTTTGAAATTTGATTGGGTCTACCAAGCCGGGGATGTCGCGCAGAAAAAGGTTATTATTCTAGTCACGCTGAACAGACAACGTCGATGGGGCTGAAGTATTATGGTTGACTTAAGAGCTCGTCACATGATCATGTTTCAGTTGTACTCTTGTTTTTTCGGCGAACGTGTAAGACTAAATAAAACACGAAACAATCATCGTTAGATAATTTCACCTGCAGGTATGGCGAAACGTTTAGAACTCCTGGCTCTGATCGGGAAGGCTGAGGTTTAATCTCGAACTTGTGGATTTAGTCGTGTTTTTTTCTTCTTCTTCAAAAATACACTACTTCATATTCTAACTTGAAGAGAATAAAGATGTTTCCTTATTCATTCTCTTCATCTTAAGTTCTTAACTTTGGAAGCGTGTGTTGCGGATAACCCAAAAGGGCATTATGAAACCATAAAGCGAAACACCAAAACACAAATCCACTAAATACAGTTTCATAAAATAGTAATTTTCACCGAGTAAGCACAGCACACTATCCAACGTCTTAGTTCAGTCAGTAACGTGTCTGTTTACTGGGTTAAGTGTCCCGGGTTCGATTCCCGGCATGGCAAAAAATATATAATTGGTGAAATATAGGTTTACCCTTTCACAGTGATGAATTAACGGCCAGGGACTGGATGTTGTGCCTGTCCTAGTCTTAAGTTAGATTATAAGGCATATGAAGCTACGACAAGGCCTAGCAAGTAGTGGAAAAATATATGACTTGAATTAAAAACTGACCTGAGCCATAATCTGGAAATACTGATGGATGTAAGTAAAAGGCCATAGTAAATTTTCCCTTAGATTAAGTATAGTTAGAGATATACAATTTTCCGCAGTGGCGGCTTTAGTGGGAGGGGTTACATCGTAGAGGTGGCACCTAGAGGACATTATACTTACAAATATAGTGTGTTAAGCGACGAATGGGTTATCATAAGGGGGCACGGGGCTGGGGAAGGAGTAGTTAGGAAGCACGGAGAATAGAGGGGATTGGGGGGGGGGGGCAAATGTTGGGCCAACCTTAAAGTTATTTTAATTAACTTATTGATGGTAAAAAAAAAGAAGTAATATTTATGAACTTAACGGGTCTACAAAGTCTCGCATTAATTGGTTTCTTTACTACTTTTTTTTTAGCATCGGGTCTTACTACCCGTTCGGCATTCACCCTCAATAACCTTCGCATCCTTGAAACATTTCGAAGGAAAAAGAAAACTTAGATAATTTATTTTCATATTTGAAGTGTCTCACTAAATATGACATATTTAAACATATAACCATTTTTTTGGACGGCTATTAAAAATTATGTCAACACTGACTGGTGATTAAACCACATCCATAGCGTAAGCATGGATAAACTCACATAATTATGTGGGATAGTTTAAAACTTAAAAGTAGTTCAACGGGACAGCAAAAAAACAACAAAAAACACACAAAAATAACCTTATCTTTGACTCCTACTTTTCTTTGGATGTTTTAAGCTTCGCTTCGCATTTAAAAAGTGACCTTCGCACACACCTAATAATAAATGTCCCTGTTAATATTCTGACAAAGGGCCCAACCTGCCACGTCGTATCATAAAGTTCATCTCCCTACAATAATATTTATATTGTTTTAAGAACTTCACTTTTACTCATTGTTCTATCTTTCATCAGCCCGGGTTCGCGTTAGGACATTCTCCCGCGTTCTTGGTGGTGTCTTCAATGAGTCCATGACGGGGTCGCATGACGAACACACTTCAAAATGGACACACGAGGATGGTCAAAGCATGACTGAGATGCACAGTGTTGCCAGATCAGAGTTTCCAGGCGAACTGTTGAGTGTATCCGACAAAAAATAGAATATGTTATGTTGTAGAGGGATACGCTTTCTACACAGATATTTGAAATTTGGAATTCAAATTATCTCTCGACTACCGCGAGTTACTCTATTTCAGGAGTTACTTCTTTAAAAAAAAAAACTAATATATTCTTTTGTGGTCAACAATGACAACATCCAGCTCTGTGGTCAAATGGCTTAAGGTGTCACTCTCGCAATAGTAAGGATTTCCGATAACAGGGAGATTGGGGCTCGAATCCCGCTCGGGTATAAGCCCCCTACTAATGGTGTTTTTTTTACTTAATGGTCTTGTCACTTTCCCTTTACACAAATGCGAGTACACTTTCTCAAATTCAACCTTCCTCGTCCTTAACACATTAGTGTAATTTGTAACCATGTGGATATTCCAAACAGGCGCGTTAACTTGTCCAAATTGAGTCCTCTAGTAGCTTCCCTTTAAAGATCCTGAAACTTCAACCTGGTTCACTTATTTCATCTTTGCCTTCTATGACATCACTCACTAAGCCATTTATTCTCATAATGAGACCCATAGAGTTTGCCTTTCTTCGTAGAGTCACCTGCGTACTTTTCATTTACTCTTCTCAGAATTTCTTCATAAGTCATCACCCGATCTGTCTACTTAACTTTCTCTATTATCCTTCAGCACCACATCTTGGTGATTTCCAAATATCTCTTCTCCTTTTTTTTTAGGGTCCATGTTTTAACCTTATACAGGGAGATGCAACTATGTCACACCTCACTAGTTTATTCTTCATCTCCAGATCATGTTTGTTAGTCAGTAGCATCCTCTTCTTGCTGAAAGGAGCCTTGGCCATTGCTATATTTGATTATATCCCGCATGCATGCTGCTGCAATGCTCAGTGATAATGCATGTCCTGCACTCATCACCAGACATTGACAGGATAATCAAATCTCCCAGTGGGCAGGACATGCAGTATGAATGGGAGAATCTAGAACTGTGTTCGGGGTATTGACTGGCAAACCCAGTGGGAAGAACTAAATGCAGATGGGAAGATACGAAGATAGGGATATGGTGTAATGAGATGAACTGGATAGAAATAGCTCAATATAGAGATGGGGTGTAGTGAGATGGACTGGATAGAAATATCTCAAGATAGGGATATGGTGTAATGAGATGGACTGGATATAACTAGCGCAAGATAGATATGGGGTGTAATAAGATGGACTGGATAGAACTAGCTCGAGATAGGGATATGGTGTGATGAGATGGACTGGATAGAACTAGCTCAAGATATATATGGGGTGTAATGAGATGGACTGGATAGAACTTGCTAAAGATAGATATGGGGTGTAATGAGATGGACTGTATAGAACTAGCTCGAGATAGGGATATGGTGTGATGAGATGGACTGGATAGAACTAGCTCCAGATAGGGATATGGTGTAATGAGGTGGACTGGATAGACTAGCTCAAGATAGGTATAGGGTGTAATGAGATGGACTGGATAGAACTAGCTAAAGATAGATATGGGGTGTAATAAGATGGACTGGATAGAACTAGCTCGAGATAGGGATATGGTGTGATGAGATGAGACTGGATAGAACTAGCTCAAGATATATATGGGGTGTAATGAGATGGACTGGATAGAACTTGCTAAAGATAGATATGGGGTGTAATGAGATGGACTGTATAGAACTAGCTCGAGATAGGGATATGGTGTGATGAGATGGACTGGATAGAACTAGCTCCAGATAGGGATATGGTGTAATGAGGTGGACTGGATAGACTAGCTCAAGATAGGTATAGGGTGTAATGAGATGGACTGGATAGAACTAGCTAAAGATAGATATGGGGTGTAATAAGATGGACTGGATAGAACTAGCTCGAGATAGGGATATGGTGTGATGAGATGAACTGGATATAACTAGCTCAAGATAGGGATATGGGGTGTAATGAGATGGACTGGATATAACTAGCTCAAGATAGGGATATGGTGTAATGAGATGGGCTGGATAGAACTAGCTCGAGATAGGGATATGGTGTGATGAGATGAACTGGATATAACTAGCTCAAGATAGGGATGGGGTGTAATGAGATGGACTGGATAGAACTAGCTCAATATAGGGATAGGATTTAATCAGGTAGACTATATAAAACTAGATCAAGATAGGGATATGGTGTAATGAGATGGACTGGATAGAACTAGCTCAAGACAGGGATAGGATTTAATCAGGTAGACTATATAAAACTAGATCAAGATAAGTACAGCGATGAACTTTTTAGTTCCTAATGCCAAAGAGTGAGATGTTCAGTGGTTCTCTCTGGCTTATAAAGTGTATGTTAAATACTGGTACTCAAAATAAAATTAATATTTAATAGAAAACGCGGGTGTGTTTTACTCGATCTACAATGGTGTGAATAGACCCCGACATTTCTCAAGTAGTAGAGAACACATCAACCAGATGTCCCCGTCCAAACCAAGTGTTTGTTGTTTCAGAGCCAGTGGAGCTGGTTGCCGGGATTGAGGACGTCCTTAGCAGTGCTGTCCCTCGCGGCCGGTCTGGGAAACATCGTGAGGCTTCCCAGGGTTGTGTTCCTCAACGGCGGAGGTCAGTTGGTGGGTTCAGACGGCACGGTAACACCTTATTTTCTTCTAAAGATTCATAAATCTGTCATACAACTCTCCACTTACAAAATATATCAAACAATCTTATCCAGGCCCGGCGCGAGGGTTTAATGAGGTCTAGGTGAGGCTTAACAGCATCCCCTGAATGAAGCAAAATAGAAATGATGGGGTTCCAAAATACCGGATGAAAAATAAGTGGTGAACTCCCTCCCTCTACCTCTTAATTAATGTGTGCACAGATAGTATCTTCCTTTATTTTGTACTAACGAGTAGTAAGACATATATATTTATAAACACAAGCCTGAGGAAGGTCGAATCTAGATGAAGTGTACTCACGTTTGTGAGGATGGAGAGTGGAAAACCATTTTAGGGGAAAACTTTTCTCAGTAAACCCAACCGAGATTCGATCCAGGATCTGTGTGTCATCAGCAGTCACACTATATTGCGACCAATCGACTACTGAAGTTGGTCACAACACAAACACACATGTGTACGCTGCAATCTAAGGTGTTGGTGTTAATGTGAAGGGTGTTGTTTCAGGAGCGTTTCTTGTTGTCTACCTCAGTATTTCCCTCATCCTGGGCATCCCTCTGGTCTTCTTGGAGATTGGACAGGGGCAGCTGTGTCAGAAGGGAACAGCCACACTATGGAGAGCCGTGCCTCTGTTTAAAGGTGCGCAGTTGGTATGCATGGATATTGGTTACATGCTACCACTTTGAACATGACAGATTTATCCATACAACAATCTAATTCTCATAAGAAGCGCCTTACAGCTGACAACTTAAAAAATTGTTTTAGCACCTTGTCTTACTAGCCATTCGGGTTATACACATAAGTACTACAGTAGCCCCGTGACTTCTTTGGTACTGACTAACAGCTTTGAAAAGTTACCAGACCGAATTATGTATCCCTACGCCAAACCATATGATCTGCAAAAACATGTGTTTAGCAGCTGTCACTTCTGACAGTCAACATTTAGGTATAAACCTAAATGTTGACTGTTATAAGTCAGCTGTGAGCTGTCAGTCAGCACCAAAGAAGCCACGGGCCTACTGTAATTACACTGAAGCGTTAGAGGTGAGGAAGGTTGAATTGAGAGTAAATTATAAATTAATGATCTCAGGCCTGGCTGTCAAGTTTGCATTCTAAATTTTTAAGGGTTCAACTCCCACTAAACCGTATTAAAGTTCTAAAACAAATTACAATTACAAATTTTAAAATACAAATCATAAAGGTAAAATAAATATTGAACTGGAATTTATGAAACATTGGCTCCTAGGTAAAAAGAACAAACTCTTGTCCCAATTTTAAGTACGAGCTGTTTCGATAAATTGTCCACTTGTGTTCACAGGTGTGGGATATGTGAAGATACTGTCATCCACCCTGGTTTCAGTCTACTATCCCATCCTGATGACCCTGTCACTCTTCTACGTGATATGGATAGCACGAGGACCCCTGCCCTTCCAGGAGTGCCAAATACAAGGGGTGAGACGTTCATGACATGCTATACAAGAACATATTTTCAATCATGTGAAAAATGACAACCTACACACGGAAACCCGAGATCCTTTGGTTAGCGCGCCAATGCTCTTATCATTGAGCTATCCAGGAGTCATCTCGTGGTCTCCCAAGTTAGAGGTGGCTGCCTTATCTGATGACTCGCGATCTTAATTGATCGCTTAAATGTAGCTAATAATTTCTTGATGTCGATCACAGATTCTGCCTTTAAATATAAACAAATAATGACTCTATGCAAGAGACAACTCCTGGATGGGTCAGTGGTTAGAATATTGGCGTACTAAGCCAAAAAGACCCGGGTTTGTCTACCATGTCCATGTGTCATTTTTAAATTTAAATAATTTTTGTTTATATTGCCAACATTGTACAGTTAAATAACGAGTGGTTATATAAAGCCGACCCTCTGTCGCCGGTGGCTGTGATTCTATAAAAAGTCAAAAACTCTTGGAGTCCACATGTCTATTACAGACTGTGCCTTAAATTATAAGTGAAGAATGGCCTTAAACATGAGATGATTCACGGTTAGCTCAGTGGTAGAACATTGGTGTGCCTAACTAAAAATCCTGGGTCTGATTTTCATGTTCATGTGTCATTTTTAAACTATAATTACCTCTTAGACAAGAGAAATAAGCTTGTCTATTCTAGTCTACTGGTGACTGGGTATCTGGGTTGGAATACCAGCCGGGTGTACCTAGGATGTTTTTTTTTTAAATGGCTTTCCACTTTTACTCTCTCTCTCTCTCTCTCACTCACACACACACACACACACACAGACACTTTCCATACAAATGCGAGTATGTTTCCTATAGACATTACATACCTTATATCTACCAGAATAGTGTAATAAATGTGAATAGTATGGATGGGTGGTAAGATTTTGTAGTAAAAATAACAATCTTTAGATTTGTTAACTGAGTGCCAAATACCATGAAAGACAAAAAGAGCTAGGCCCATTCTTGATCTCAAGCTTTTAAAAAAAATCAGGTAAAGATCTTATACAATA
This sequence comes from Timema californicum, assembly GCA_902141385.1. Classification (NCBI taxonomy): domain Eukaryota; kingdom Metazoa; phylum Arthropoda; class Insecta; order Phasmatodea; family Timematidae; genus Timema; species Timema californicum. The sequence continues at coordinate 24,689 of CABFOW010002955.1, forward strand.
CTGAATTTCTTGTTGGTTTAATGGATAGTGTATATATATATATATATATATATATATATGGTAACCATTGGCATAGTAATCTCCTCCAAGAAAAAGTGTTCATGTATGTATATGATAACCATTGGGATAGTAATCTTCTTTAGGAAAAAGTATCTATGTATATATGGTGACCAGTGAGATAATAATCTCCTTTCGGAAAAATATTCTTGATACAAGCTGGGAATCGAACCCAAGACCTTTAGTTTGGAAACAAGGTGGGCTGACTATACTATACCATGGAACCAGCTTGTTTATCAGTTGAAGTTTTGAGATGAAAAATTGTTCTATAAAGCATTATGTTTATACTTTGTTGTATCTGTTATGCCCCTCTACTACTTTAACATAGATACATAGTAAAATATAAACTCTACATTGTTATGAAATACTAGCAGAAGTACCTGGCATTGCTTCACTCTTGTCTTTGATTCAAACAGAAAAAAAACAACTCATCATTTTATTTTTTCCAGACTAGTTGTTAACTGATTTCAAAAAATCAGGCAAAAAATTTAAAATTCCAGCTTTGAAATACACATGCTTGTGCACAGGGGCTATTAATTTTAAAATTTCAGCCCAAGCAATGGAATATAGATATCGTGAAATGATCATGACAGAAAAACTATTCATTTTATTAATATAGAAGATAATTTTAACATCAAAATAATTCTAATATAGATGCTTTTAAAATTATATAGCATTTTTTTAATAATATACTTAATAGTTATCTAGAAAGAGGGGGAGCAGATGACAGAAAGTGTTCAAGTGAGAGAATAAGAATGGAAGGAATTAAAGGAGGAAGAGTGGTAAAAGAATAGAGGGAGTTGCAGGCATTTTAATAAACTGACCCAGCTACAGTCTTGAAACAGTTGATGATGATGATGATGGTGGTGGTGGTGATGATGATGATGATGATGATGGTGGTGATGATGATGATGATGATGATGATGATTATGATTATGATTATGATTATGATTATGATTATGATGAGGAGGAGGAGGAGTTATCTAGATTCTAAAATATTTATACAGAATCATTATGTTGATTATAAAAAATACCATTGAAAATGTTAGAATATTTTAACTAATCTCACCATATGTGAATGAAATAAATATTCACTTATTTTTATGTGTTGCTCACATCAGTTAGTATATTTTTTTGTTATAGGTTGAGAGCGAGGGCTTTGTGAAAGGACAGATTTGTATACAGTAAGTGATAAACATAGCCTACTATATTTAATTGTAACAATATATAACCGTCCCTGGTTTCACTGGTTTGAACCAAGGTGCTTTTATTATGAGAATGTTGACTGTGACTCAAAGAATGTGTGCATGCCCTAACTGGAGGTTATGGTATTGTAGGATAATATCCAGAAACTTATTTTACGGGCCGGGGGACTTCTCACCTACAGTGACTCGGGGTCAAGCTGCACAAAATGAGACAGCAAAGTTTTTTTTAGCATTAAATTCCTCTTTGATCAATTACATTTTTTTAAACATAATTAGGGTTGTTGGTATTAGGAATTTTGTAATACTCCAATAAGCTATCTACCAACTTTAGCATTGAGGAGAAATAATAAATGAGGGTATTAATTCAGTATAAACTTGTGACTCGTAATTCTTACCCACAATTTCAGTTTGGTATCACATGATTGAATAAAGGGACAGAATTTTGATAGAAAGTAACTTTTTATGGAAGTATTCTAGTAAGATTAAGATTGGTAACTTCTTTTTATTCAAGAAAGTTAATATACATTTTCTGGACCAACTAGTTATAACAGTATATGACTTATAACTCTATTTCTATATTCCCATGTTTCCAGGCAAACATTCTTAGTATCCGTGGATGAAGACGCCATGTGGTTTGGCGTGAATGCATCACTTCTGTTCCTGATATGGACTTTATGTATGTTATTGTAAGTGTACCTGGTCATACTAACTGTGTGGGATATCCATATATTTACAAATATATATTGATTAAGGATGAAGAAAGTAGAGCTTGAGGAAATGTACCTGCATGTGCATGGAGAGAGAGAGAGAGAGAGAGAGAGAGTGGGAAAAAATTTAGGAAAAAATACTCTGGGATTTTATTCTCGGCCTTCTCGTCACCAAAATAATTTTTCTTAGAACAAAGTTTCACTAGTGGTTCAGAATATGCGCATATGTATGAATTACACTAATGCATTAGGGATGGGGAAGGTTTAATTAAAAAATATATACCTGCATTTGCATGAAGGAATAGTGGAAAACCATTTAGTAAAAACCACCTTCAATACACCTGGCCAGGATTCGAACCCTAATCTCTCTGTCATAGGCTGTCTAGTCTATTGCAAGAATGACGCCTTAGATCATGCGGCCACCGAAGCAGGTAGCAATCCAGTTAATTACTGAAGTGACACCTTAGATTATGTGGTCATCAATATGGTTGCACCTGTAAGAAAGATTGATTCATGGGCCTGTTATTTTATGATCTAATTAACGAATTTCAATCAAACTTGGTAGAAACATGCTATCAAGATGATGCTCCAAGCTCCTATGAGTCAAAAGTTCTCAAAATAACTAATGCCAACTTTATATATTTTTTAAATTACTCTAAAAGTAATTAATACTTAGTTTTTTTTAAAATATATACTATGGTGTTCTATAGCTAATAATTTTATTTTATGGTCATTAATGTGTTATAGCCATAATACTTGCTTTATATCAGCAAATGAAGATATCTGTACAAAATTTACCAACTCTTTGAATAATATAATAGTGTTCCTTCCAAAATAAATGAAAAAAAAAGTTATATGCGAAGTTTTGCTTCCTTTGAAGCAGTTGAGGATGTGATTTAATGTTACTTGGTTAGCTTGTATGAAAATGGGGTGGAAGACAAAGAGGGAAGATTTTTATGCTCTCTTTTGGGTGAAATTAGGGTAAAGTAGGGCAAAAGGATTTAATGCTGACGATTTATAGTATTTCAGAATAATTCAAGTTCAAAGTTTAACTTATATCACTCCATTATTTTTATTTAACTATTATAATGGGAAAACTAAGATATTGTAGTATATCATAGCAAAATGTTTGCTCATGTGACCACCACCTTGGGTAATTTTAGAATCACTAATGGTTGTTGCACATCTTAAAATTATATAGTTATCTAATATATGTTAGGAATGGGTGAAACTTCAACTTGGCTTGGAAGAATGATCACCATTGATTTTGCCTCAATAAAAGATGTCATCTTTGACCATTTGTATGTTTTGCTAATAAAAATATTAAAAATTAGAATACTCGTTTGTATTCAATTATTGATATTTTGAACTGTAAATAGAGATGAAAAAGTATAAAGTAATTGAATTACATGTTTTGGTAATTGAAGAATGAAATATTAAAATCATGTGTTCAATATAACATGTTTTATCAAACGATTTTAGGGTCTAAAGTTATATAAATAAGCACAATATAATATGTTTTGAAGAGTAGAAGAATTAACAAAAAAATATTTTGAGTTACTATTTAGCTTTGAGAATATTTCACATATATTTGATTCAGGTTCGCCTCAAAATGGGGGCGAGGAGGGGGTGGGGGC
>CABFOW010002955.1:28391-51131 GCA_902141385.1 Timema californicum
AAGAGCTTCACATAACTTTAATTATACATAATATACAAGTATGTGGATTCCTATTACATTTTACAGCATATGGGTTTTGTACGTTTCTTAGAATTTTTAAGGGTGCAGATTCGTCCCACTTGTCAATGTTCTTTGTGGTGGCCCCAGTCATTTGTTGCCTGATAGCACTGTTGATTGACTCGTTGCTTCGAGAACCAACTGCAAGAGGATTGCAACTGCTCACGACATTTAACTGGGACGTACTGGCTAATATTCAGGTACACTTTGGTATTTAACTCAACACCATAAATACATTAGGGCTATTTGTACCCAACATTACAGATAAACATCTTGTGACCCTACCCTACTCTTCATCTAGTAAATGGGAAGAAATCATGAAACCTATCATACAGTCCAGTTTTAATAGGAAAAACCTGTTATAAAATATAAACTTTTATTTTGTAGGCAATTTTTACTATATTAAGCCTATTAGTGTTATTTGATAGGTATTAATAATGTATATCCAAAGTTACAGCCACAAATAACATAACTTGATGTATGCATACATGAAAGTAGATCTAGTAACTTTTATAGTTGTCAGATTGGGCCCACCCTTTTACAATGGGACTGTAGAGTGGAATGTAACTATCCCTTTGTTAAAACTAATCTCGATTGGCAAATCCTTCTAAAATATTATTATTAGTTTAGAATAGTTATCACCCATACCCGTGGTCATGCAGACTAATGTCAGCCTCATCTAGTCTTGTTTGCTGATGATGTAGAATTTGAGTCCCTAACACTGAACGGATGTAATGTGTGATTTTTCCTTAATAATTTCCCACATCTTCTACAAGAATATTCCGGTTTATTTCATCTCAAATTCGACTTAGTGTAACGATAAGTAAAACATAATAACGCATGTAATTCATCCTGAAATAATATACTACTCATGGTTTTTAATTTTGTTTGTTCATCAAAATGAATATATTCATATTTAAACAATAATTGAAAAGAATTTGCACCCTTTATTTTTATTCATTTTGCAGGTGTGGTACTATGCAACAATTCAAATGTTCTTTTCGACTCACCTTGGGTTTGGAAATATTGTAACTTGCTCTGGAGGGTTGTATCCTAATTCTAATCCTTTAAGGTAAATATTATTTTGATAAGTTATCCATAGAAAATACATCTACCTCCCTATCTTAGCTAAAAGAAAATATAAATGTGTATTGCTTAGAGCTAATATTAATAGCAAGCTTTCATCATTTAGTGGATAAAGCATATGCTTGTACAATTAATTGTACATGACTAGCGAGTCTTGGGAGATTGAAATTATCTTTAGTATGGAGATAATTCCATCAGATTTCATATTTGTAAATTTTGAAAAACTCTACCTGGACACAGGAATCGAACCAGGACTCTTGGCTTAGCGCACTAATGGTCTCTACCCCTTGCTCAGATAGTTTTGAGCTCCCAAGATTCACTAGTTATGCACAATTAATTTTATGCTTTCTTCATGTTATTCGCTTTAATGTATAAAGTCATTTGTATAAACAGCGGAATAAAGCCATTACCAAGTCGCCAGTGGTTGTTTTGGTATCAATGATAGTTCAATAAGTAGCTGATGGTTTCCACACATCCATCACAGACTCTGCCTTAAGCTAATAGTGAGGAATGACCTTGAGCATGGGACAAATCCTGGATATCTTAGTGGAAGAGTATTGGTGCGCTAAGGTAAAGGTTTCAGGTTCTATTCTTGTGTCCAGTTGTAATTAGTTTTTTTTATCTACGAATTTCATAATTTAGTTTTTGATTGTGTAATTTGAATGACTCACTATATTAGAAAACAGTTCTAAATGTTTACGCATGTACTCATAGAGGGCCACTGCGGTGTATTAGCACCTAGGTTGTTTCTATGACAGACTTAAACAATATTTGAATGACATTTTAAAAATATATTATTAGTTTTTGAATTTAAAAGGTAAAATTCAAAATAGGCACAGATAAGAAGATGATATTAAAATCACGTTGAAAGAGATGGGGTGTAATGAGGTGGACTGGTTAGAACAAACTCAAAATAGGGATATCGGGCATACTTTTTAAGTATGGCAATGATCTTTCAAGTTCCCAATGTCGTAAGAGTAAGTAAATTAGCAAATACAAACTATTTTAGATATATAATATGTTTAGTATTATTTGTATTAGGGAAATTTTGACCTTTTGAATAGTGGAGGATAACAATACTTTTGTCTGAGTAATTTAAATCTTTATTTTTGCATATAATTTTTATTAATGGTAAAGTTGTGTTGATAGAGCTCTAATATTTTTTTTTTACTATTGGCATGCAACAGTAGATTGTTTCTTCATCAAATTACTGCAATTTACACATTTATGTTGTTAAGACACATTTTAAATTCTGGTTTTAAAAAGACATTGAGCTTTATGTTTATCAAGTAATATCAATTTATTAATAAAAATAGATTGAAGAATATTGTTTTATCTAACCGAGATGAACAATTACCATGTGCGAACTATAATTCACTGATTTTTATATTGGACACCTGTAAAACTATGTTTCATGGCAGTTCAAAAGCAGTGAGCTCTATTTTAAGTCCAATCTAACCAATATACATTAATAAAATGAGTTTAACTGCCAACATTTCTTTTCAGACTTATATAAAAGTTTATATATTCTGAGAGGGAAGACTGGGTTTTTCATATATACAGAATTTTCCATAGATAACTTCATCTTAGAGACGAAAATCGCGAAATAAGTTTGCCATGTGTTGTAAACACTCTAAAGATCACAAATTACAATAAATTGAGCCAAATCTGTTTACATTTGTTTTATCTATTATTAGAAAAGAACCTTATTATAATTCATCCCGATTGCATTGCCCAAAGTAGAATTTTTATTTGAAAATGTGGTTCTAAACTAAGAAAAAACTCACTAAAGGGATAATGCAGTCAAATAGTCCAGTCGAGCTTAATTTTTGATAAAGTTTTTGTAAGTTCAGTTCATAATCTGTGTGTTTTTTTTTTCTAAGTTTTAACTAGAGATCTTAACTCCAAATTCGAATCCTGGAATCTTTAAAGAAATGTTCAATTTTAGTTAAATTGACTATACTTAAAACTTCATTTAAAAAAAGTCGTGTGAGGCTTGGAGCCACTCACAAAAGCTATGATGTTTGTAATGTATATTACAGCATAAACAACAAAGAGAACACTTGTTTTAGTAAACTATTTATGTTAATCCAACTAATTATATAAATATCCTTTTTTTAGACTGCCGAGTACGGGGAGATTGAGGTTTGAATCTTGGTTGGGTGAACTGGAAGTGATTTTTCATAAATGATTTTCCACTCTACCTCCATGCAAATGCGGGTTCACCTCCTCTAAATTTAACTTTCCCAATTCTTAACACATTAGCATAATTAGTACCTAAGCATTTAACCCGAACGAGTAGTAAGATGCCGTGCTAAAATAAATTATCCTTTTTTGTAAATTTGATACCCTCCAAAATATACATGTCTATATAGTTCCTTTTACCAATTGCTTTAAACTGTTATTTGAATATATGGTATTGATAATTGTATTCAAGATACTGTTTTGAGATTCTTACAAATCTCAAATATCTCGAATACCATAGGATTTGAGGGATTCTAGTATTCGAATGTCCCATCTCTATTTTAAACTTGACTTTATGACTCTCTTCAAGTTGCATTTGATCAAACCTACCCCTCTATGTTACAGGTCAGCTGTAATGTACATGGTGTGTAACCTCTTACTTGGTCTACTGGCAGTATGTGTGGTCTATATGTGGCTTGGGGAACTCGAGCTTCAAGGTTACTCAGTGGAGACACCACAGCTTACAGAGATGTTTGTCTTTACTGTCATATACGACGTAGCTGTCACTTGTATGGGAGCGACCAATCAAGCATGGTCCGCCATCGCCTTCATCACTATCACTTGTGCAGGATTCGCAACCATGGTAGCTACTGCTTCTGATTATTCTAACCCAGTGTTTCTCAAGCTGGGGTACATGTACACCCAGTGGGGTACACAAAGTAAAATATGAATTGATAATATTAAGTCTGATAAACAAATTAACACATATTTTGACGTAATGTCACAGACCGAAGCTCTATTATAATTTGGAATGGCCGTTTATACTTTAACAAGATATAAGATATTTGTTTCCTTTTGTTTTATGAAGAGCTGGAAGAGGTACATTGCTTAGGCCATGAACCTGAAAGGAGAATGCTATTCGTGTAAGTTTGGGAAACACCTTTCTAGAGTCTTAATAAACACTTGGCGATGAGAAACTATGAAGCCATTTTGACTGGCCCTAAGCTGATGATCTAACAGCTCTGACTCTGTTTGGTTTACAAACCCACCTAGTGAAGTATATTTAGGGAACAAGGCACTAACTATACAGACCCGAGTAATACTTAGAGTCTACGTGAAAAGATTATTCTAGCTGTTGATGTGTTTCAAAAAAGCTGTTTATTTTGAAACGGACAGTTGTATCATGTTTGTCCTCCTCAGATCATACTGGTGTACAGCCTTCTGGTGGCTCTACCCCTGGATAGCCTTGGCAAGTGGCAATGGTGGCACGCTGCAGGCATTGTCAGCGCACTGGGATTCCTCCTAGGCATACCCTGCATTGTTCCTGTAAGAACACAAAACAGTGCTTTTATCTTTGAATTATAACAAGTAGTATAAGATTTTATTATTAAAATTATCTTCATGTTATATTTTGTAAATGACAGACAATAACTAAACTGAAAGTAAAACTTAAGAATGAAATTATGATTGAAAGGTAGAGCACACTCACATTTAAAATAAAATGTAATAGATATTAATTAACTTTTGATTACAAAGAACATTATCTTGATTATCAAAATGTTCACTGCTTTTTTGGACTGAGAGATCAAAATGGACACACATAATAGAATTTAAAATAAAATGGCCACACCTTGGTAACACATTCAAATAATTTTTTAAACTTAATACTGTTTACATGTGGTTTGAGTAAGTTTACTTATGAACAAGCGCAACATTTTCTAGAAAAGTGGTTCAATTTCTTTTGTATTTTACTTAAAATTGTTGTAATATGTTTGAATTTTATTTATCATTTTTAGAATATTCGGTTAAACAAAGAGGGTACATGTCAACTTGAGTACTATGTTTGTAATTATATGTTTGCAGGAGGATATGCAACTCATTCACATCCTAGATCATTATGTCATTGGAAGAATGGTGATTGCTTCAACAATACTTGAACTTGTAGGCTTTTCTTGGATTTATGGTGAGTTGAATACAAGCCGTACTTCCCAACACTAGTTGTAAGACTATTGAATTTTAAATATAAGATCATCAACAATAATAAGTAAGTGGTCACACTTTCTAAGACCAGGCTAGTCAACAGCCACGAGTAGCAAATTGGCCATAAAAGTGTGACGAATTTGAGTTTTCCAACTCTCTCAGTAAAATAAACTCTTTACTGACAGTGTGTGCTGGATGTTGCTTGATATTTCCTACATATAATTGTAAGTAATCCACTTTCTGAATGAGTCATTGACAAAACACTGCTCTCCAATACTCCCCTCCACTCCCTTTCCAAACATTTGCTTTCATCTCTGCCTTCAGACAAAAGAATTGTCAAATTTCTCATTAAATTGTCTTCTATTATCAATCTGAATAATTATTATCATTTTCATCTGAGACAGTTGTAATTGAGTAGTCAAAGTTTATAAGTTTTGAATAAACTTGTTCAAACAGTGTGTGTTGTTTTAAATGCTCAATTGAGCAACCTAATTTCTCAATTTTTACATAGTGTGGTGAATTTAACTTCTCATTCGCCACTTCTTCTGCGACTACATTGATAAACATGTCTCCCACCTCTCCTCATACCTGAGTTGAATAACAGGAAAGGAGGGTACTAGAAAAGTTGTGTAGTGTGAGTCCCATGAAACATTCTCCATATACCCATGTCCTGGCTACAGTTAAGTCAGCCCGGCCATTATTAGGACCCCGGCTATTATTAACAACTTTAATTTTTACTCCAGCTACAATAAAAGTACTCGGTTGCTATCGCAGCCCCAGCTACTATTAGGTCAAATGTGGTATCTACTAATTATGCTAATGTGTTAGGGATGAGGAAAGTTGATTTTCAGAAAAATAAATATATAATTTTGACAAGCACTTTAAACACTCTTCAAATACAAATTTTGTATATAATTATTGTTAGAGCAATTTTTTTTAAACTTCAACTTTTCAAAAATCGGTAATCAATAAACTCAGAGGAGTTGTCTTAGAAAAATAAACATACATTCTTATTAATATTTTAAAACACTTTCCAGATGTATTTATTTTCTCTTATCAAAATAAGATAGTAATTTTTGAAAAATTTAGAATTTTCAAAAATCAGTCATCAGTAAGCTGTTTTTGATGGTGGCCACCAGCTGGAAACAGTTGTTGATGTTTTTAATCATTAGAGCGCTACCAGTTTTGGTGACTGCATGGTCTAAGGCATCACTCTCGTGTTAGACTATACAACCAATGTTAGGGAGATTGGAGTGTGAATCTTGGTCGGGTGTACTAAGGGTGGTTTTTCCATAATGGTTTTTCAATCTACCTCCACACAAATGTGGGTACACTTCCTCTAAATTTCACCTTTATTATCCCTTACTCACTAGTGTAATTAGAACACATGCATATATCCTGAATACGTGATGCTAAAAAAATAAAAAATAGAGCCAGAATCAAAACCACAGTTGGCCCTTGCAGTATGAACAATGACATAAAAATATAAAGGTTTGAAAGAAATCCATTAAACCACTTTGACTGTATTTTTATTGACAGACAGACGCCAACAGAATTATAAGATCCACTTTTTTGAATTCAGGTGCACATAAAAAAATCATGATTTATCATAAGCTAGGGGTCGAAAATTGTCATGATTTCAATACTTTACCTAAATGAGAATGTAAGAATGGTTTTTGACACATTGTATTACATTTTTTACCAAATAGCATTTACAAGATAAGTCAAGGAACCAGGATTTAAGGCCTATTCCATATTTAATATAGTATTTGGTTTAATGTTTCAGGCTGCAAAGCTATCTACACCGATTTTGAATTTATTCTTGGACAGAAGTTGAATCCTGTTTGGAAGATTGTCTGGGTCATATCGCCTGTTCTATTCACAGTAAGTTGATTCAATAAAAACCAGTGTACTAATACTGACAACATACTGACTACTATTTTTAATTTAAAGTATTTTTATTCAATGATACATTGTGAAAAATTAATACAAATTGAAGATATTAAGAGGCTCATAAAAGAATATTGTTGTACTGGAAAAGAGTAATGTATCCGTATTTTTTCATTGTAAATGTATTTAGACATGAATATCATTTATTTATATCATTGCTATAAAAAATGTATATTTAAAATATGTAATTTTGAAGAAAAAAGTTCCACGCCTAACCTGAACTATTCTTTCAGTTTGGCTTTGTTCACTATCACTTACTTTACATTATTGAACAGTGTTTCTACACTGTATTATTATACAGCACAATATTACTATGTGAGAAATATAAAGTTGAGTTTTTTTCTTGATATTTTTTCCAAGACAGTCAACTAACTTTTTTTTGTAAACCCATATGGCCCACAGTTTCAAAAAGGTTGAAAGGTTGCCGACTCTCACAATGGACTGGATTCCTGCTGGGTGATGGGGAGGTCGGGGTTCAGATCACACTCTGGTGTACTGTGGCTCGGTTTTCTTAAATAGTTTCCACCATCCCTCCTCAAAAAAATTGGTTATATTTCCTCTAAATTTTACCTTCTTTAACTCTATTCCAGAAGTGTAATGTTTGCGTATTGCGTTCGGGTATAAAGATGTGGTGGAAAATAAAATGATATGATAGTTCCATATTCTCACCATGGTATTATTACTCTGCAAGCCTTGGGATCCAAAGGATGAATGTGTAAAAAGTAAAAACACATTGTTTCACCATTTACTATTTTCTTAGTTAAGATTATGAAAATATGTGGGAGCTCATAAGTATTTTTTTATGTCAATTAATTTATTCTTTTAAACTTTATAAACCATTTTTTTTAGAAATGTTGACCAACTAAGCTAAATTTCTGTCATCAATTAAAATTACACAGTAAGAAATTTTATTTATTTCAATTTTGCCAACAAAAAATAAATGTCGATACTAGTTCCTTATCTAAGAAGCCACAAAAAATAATAGTTCTAGCTATTTGCAAATTTTGAAAAATGACACTCAAGACATGAGAATTGAACTGGGGACACTTAGCTTAAAGCACCAAGGTTCTACCACTGAGCTATCCAGAATTTGTCCTGTGCTTAGGGTCATTCTTTGTTCATCGTATAAGGTAAGGTCTGTGATGTACGTGTGGATATCGTCAAATAACAACGAGACATTCGATACCACGGGTACTCAGGAGTCGGCATTATGCTGTTCAGGCAGTAATTGTCAACAAATTTTGTCAAAAGTAAATAATTTAAAGTGAAGGGGTCAAAAACTGTTTATTACACCAATTCCTTAGATATTGGAGATCTGGAGTTTCGTCTCTCTGCCACTGGATGGAGTTGTCGGGAAAGCGAGGGACCCTACATGGGTGTACACCATTGGTTGGCTCCTCTACACCTCCATGTGGGTCATTGTTGCTGCCGGGGGAATGTATCAGGTCTACCACCAGGTGGATTACAACCTTGCACAGGTACATTTTCCATAACTACATTGACTAGGCTTATGCACTAAAGAATAATGTCAATATTGGCAGACATGAACTGCACTGCACTAAGACAATAATGGGACAGGGAGGGGACTATAAAGAAGACTAAGGTAACCCCCTCTTAGCAATGTGCAGGGTTACATTTTTGGTCAGCACAGGATCATATCAAGAACGCTTATTTTATTTGTTTGTGAGAGCTTTTATTTACAGCCCACCTTTCATAGGAATGATCTTATCTTACAACTATAAAAGTTACTAGATCTGCTTTCATGTTTTCATGTGTCAAGTAGTGTGATTTACAACTGCTACTTTTAAGAGATATAATCAATTCCTGTCCGTCAACTTAGCTCAATCGGTAGTGTGTCTGCCTACTGAGCTGAGGGTTCCTGGTTATATTCCTGGCATGGTCGAAAAATTTATCATTGGTGAAATGTGGGCTTTCTCTTTCACCGATGAATAGTCGAGGGACTGGATGTTGTATCTTTTTAGATCAAAGTTAGTTTTATAAGTTGTTTCATTAGGTTCAGAAAGAACACTTTTAACAACATTAAAAAAATATCAATATCTATAAAATAAACTAATAATAGATTAAAAGGTTATATTATTAAACACTTAGTTTGAAGTTTGGAACGCACTGTTCTTATTTAACAGAACGCACACGGTAAAAGTCCGACATGAGTGTTACATGACGCCAACTACACTGGCACAAAAAAGGGCTTTAATAAATGTATTCGTGCGCCACACTATTGTGCACTCATACTGTTGGTTATGAGGTTAGGCCTAAACAAGCATGATATTTTAAACATGTTTTGACACTCCCACTAAATGAATGCTTGTTTACACTCTTGCAAATGGTTATAAATATGACTTACTTAAGTGTAGTTACTAATTAGCTTCAAAAACAAAACAAAACAAAATAATAAACAGCTTTATATACATATCAATGTCAATGAGAAGCATTTAAGAGCTCTCCAGTCTTGTCATTCCAATTGCACCACGGAGTGTCTGAAAACGATCACGTGGAAGAGGTTTGGTTAGTATATCTGCTAACTGGTCTTCAGAGGGTACATACTTGATGTCAATCTCACCGTTCTCATATTTCTCACGTATGAAGTGGTAACGTATGTCTATGTGTTTGGTTCTCTTGTGGAACTCTGGGTTTCGCACAAGGCGCATTGCACTCTGATTATCAACCGCTAGAACTGTGGCCTCTCCCACTGTTTCCCCAATGTCAAGTAGAAGACGTCTAAGCCAGATGACTTCTTTGGCCGCAGTTGATGCAGCAATGTACTCAGCTTCGGTAGTGGAAAGGGAAACGGTTTGTTGACGTTGACTAGCCCATGTTATAGGACCATTACTCAATTGAAAGAGGTATCCAGTTGTGGAGCGTCGGGTGTCCAAATCGTTTGCGAAGTCAGAGTCCGAGAAGCCAATTAATGGGGGTGGATTCTCACTCCTTGTGAATTCAATGCCATAGCTGGATGTGTCTTTTAGATATTTTAAGATGCGTTTGACTGCATTCCAATGACTTGGTCCATAGTTTGCCAAATATCTACTCACGTTTCCAACTGCGTACATAATGTCTGGCCGACTAACTATTGCAGCAAACATTAAGCTGCCAACAGCTTCTCGATAGGGTACTTTTATTTCTTCATTTTCCCCTATGTTTGAACTCAAGTGAGTGTGTGGATCAGCAGGCACACTGATTGGCTTGGAGTCTTCAAGATTGAATCTCTTGATTATTTGTTTGATATAGTTGGCTTGATGTAGAAATATTGATCCGTTCACATTATTTCGTTTTATTTCCAGACCCACAAAGTAATTTGGTTCACCGATTGTGACTTCGAAGGTTGTCTTCAGTTTATCGAGTACGAGTTGTAGTGCCATTTTGTTATCAGCCATGATCAGCCCGTCATCAACATATAACGCAAGCAGAACCTTCGATTTATTGAAATCCCCTCGATAAACACATTTATCTGCAGTACTTTGGCAGAATCCAAACATTTTCAGGAAACCATCAAACTTTTCGTTCCAGCAACGCGATGATTGTTTGAGGCCATATAGTGACTTTCTTAATTTGCAGACAAGGTTTTGGTCTATATTGATTCCATCTGGTGGAAGCATGTAGATATCTTCTTTGAGTTCACCATATAAAAATGCTGTTTTCACATCAAACTGCATTATCTCATAGTTTTGTTGAGCTGCGATAGCGAGTAGGACTCGTATAGAGTCATACCGTGTTGTGGGAGAGTATGTGTCATTATAGTCGACCCCTTCTTTCTGTGCAAAACCTTTAGCGCACAGTCTTGATTTATATCGTGAAATGTTTCCGTCTCCGGTGCGTTTTACTTTGAAAACCCATTTTGAACCTATTGGATTTTTACCAGGAGGTAGTGATACTAGCACCCAAGTGTTGTTCTTTTCCAGTGCTTCCAGTTCTTCTTTGATTGCTTCAGTCCACTGCCCTGCATCAGGACTCTTCATTGCTTCCTCATAGGTCTGAGGTACATCTATTTCCACTAGGTTAGCTTCATAGCGTTTGGGAGGCCTGATGACATCTCTTGGTCGCAGCTCGTAATTTGCTTTAATGTGCCTGGGTTCTTCGTCGTTCTGTTCGGAATGTTGAGGGCCTGCGTCCTCCTGCTGAATTCTTTGAACAGAATGTGTGTTTTCTATCACTACTGGGACTACAGTGTTTCTTTTAGGAATGAAACTACTTGAATTTTCATTGAAAATCACATTTCTTGAGACTGTAATTTTCTGTGTATTTTGGTCCAGCAAACGATAGTTGGTTGAGTTTCTATCATATCCCACAAGGATGAGTTTCTTGCTCTTTGGCGCCAGTTTGTTTCGCAGTTCCTTTGGTACATGCATGTATGCCTCACTTCCAAAGATTCTTAAATGTGACATTACAGGCCTTTTTCCACTCCATATTTCATAGGGTGTCGAGTTTGGTGCTTGAGAGGTTGGAGTCCTGTTTAGAATATAAACAGCTGTGTTTACTGCCTCTGCCCATAAATATGTTGGCATATCCTTTGCATATAACATTGAACGTGCACTTTCCATTATGGTTCTCATGTCACGTTCGGCTCTACCATTTTGCTCAGGAGTATAAGGTGCCGTTGTTTCAAACTCAATTCCATGTTTTGACATATACTCTTTCATTTCCTGATTACAGTATTCTGTCCCATTGTCAGTATGTAGGGTCTTAATAGAATATTCATATTTATTCTTTATCATGTTTGCAAAATCTTTGAAACACACAACAACATCCGCTTTGTGCTTAATGAAAAATACAACACGATAGCCTGAACAGTCATCCTTAAATAATACAAAATATTTAGCACCCTGAACTGATGGTGTTGACATTGGACCACACACGTCACTGTAAATGAGTTCGCCTGGTTTGGCCTTGGCATGCTTTGAGGGCGAAAATGGTAACCTGTGCTGTTTACCATACTGACACGACTCACAGAAGAAATCTTCAAGGTCATTAATATTTACACCTTCGACCAAGCCTTTGGTGACCATTTCACGCAGAGTTCTCTTATTTATGTGTCCGAGTCTCTCGTGCCACAATTTTAGACTTCCACTTGCGGTGAAATTTAGGCCTACTTCTTGATGTGGGATCACTGTGCGGAATAACATTCGATACAGATTGTTGGTTTCACGGACCGCGCTTGCTACTAGCTCCCCGTTTTCGTAAATTTCTGCATATCTATCTTCCTTAAGGATCTTCATCCCTTTTTCAGTTATCACACCTTCAGAGAAAAGACTTTTTCTTAGTTCAGGAATATACAACACATTTGTGATGATGGAGTCATACCAATTACCTCTGATAAATTTCTTTATTTTAATGCTTCCTCTTCCCTTCACAGAAAGACCTTGGTTGTTTCCAAGCACGACACTCGTATTGTCTACAGTCTCTTCAAATTTAGAAAAATAATCACGACGATTAGTCATATGTGCAGAAGCACCGCTGTCCAATGTCCAATTATCTTCGGTGGCGATTGCTGACTTTAGTATAACATCCTGCTGCTCTGCACTGAATGCTGAAAAATGACCCTGTTGAGAACGGTCACTGTGAGTGTTTTGCTGTCCGTTTTCTCGGGGTTTCTTAGGTGCACGACAGTCACTTGCGTAATGTCCTTTTCTTTGGCAATTATAGCAAGTTACCCTTGGTTTTCCTGATCTATTCCTTTGTTTTTGATTGGACTTTTGAGAATTATTAGAACTTTTAAAATCGCTTTTCAAATTTGTTGAGGATAAAAATGCACTTTCCGATTGTTCAGTTGATGTGAGACTGGCCTCTTCATCCAACAGGCGTGCCGTCATATTTGGGATTGTCTGTCTAGCCTCGTCTAGTGAAAGCCAAGCTTGTCTGAAGTTTCTAAATTTGGGAGGTAGACTACCAAGAATTTTGGTCATTATAGTAACATTACTGAGTGTTTCACCAGTCTCTCTCACATGTCGCGCGAGATTTTCTATCTTGGCAATATGCTGAGCAATGGAGTCGTTGGCGTCCATCTTGTACTGATGAAAGCGTTCGTGGACTAGCATTTTGTTCATTTCTGATTTCTGCTCAAAGATAGAGTCTAATTTCTCTAGCATTTCTTTGGACGAATCACAATTTTCAACTAATGTGATCTGTGATAGTTCCATAGCTGTAGTGAGTGTAAACATAGCAATTGCGTCGTCTTTGTTCCACTTTTCTAGTTCCTTCACTTTGTCTATTGCCGGCTTTTCTATGGCGCCTTTTGCAACATCAAAGACTCCTTTTGCCCTTAGGGCACATTTCATTTGAAATTTCCATTGGTGATAATTATTACCGTCGAACTTATTTACGTGTGCTACGTCAAACTTTTCGGCCATTATTTCTATTTTGGTCTCGCGGATTATATAACCTCAAACACACGATGTTTGCTGTTCGCGCGAACCTAACGATAAATAAATGGCGAACCACGTTGCTTCCTAACGCGAACGCGATTTCACAAAACGGATTTGTGAATTACCCGACGGACACTTTTTACGAAATATTACGTGGATATTTACGCAATTGTTGGGTGTCTGGGCCCATAACCTATTAAACACTTAGTTTGAAGTTTGGAACGCACTGTTCTTATTTAACAGAACGCACACGGTAAAAGTCCGACATGAGTGTTACATGACGCCAACTACACTGGCACAAAAAAGGGCTTTAATAGTGCGCCACACTATTGTGCACTCATACTGTTGGTTATGAGGTTAGGCCTAAACAAGCATGATATTTTAAACATGTTTTGACATATATTTATATTTTCTAAAAGATTTTTTTATATGAAAATTGGACTGTAAAAATTAGTGTCTGCACTTGATTCCCAGAAAATCCGCAGTGCGCTGAAACCAAGTCGAGACTGGGGTCCGATGGACCCTACTTACCGCCATGATTGGGTGCAGTGGAGGTTCCAGAACAACAAAACAGGGGAGAAGGACTTCACCTTCAGGAGGAGAGGAACGAAGGAGTATGCGAGGTCTGTGCAAAGAACTGTTCACACGAGTGAGCCTGCCGGGACCCATTACAAGTCCAACTCCTCACCGCCCTCTACAACATATTCCAGTCGCATTAGGAACAAGGGCCCCTTTACGATAGAATCAAACGGGGACATCGAGCACGTGTGCAGGAGAGCTTCCGCCAACGGTACAAACAAGGCCATAAGATGAGGGGGTTGGTTTGAGTTAACTCCCGCTAGGGGGTGAATTTGACAGCATCACTGAGGCACGGCGGAGTTACAAACAACGAAGCAGGGCTGTACTCAGGTGGAGCCCGGGGTTAAGTGGGGCTACCCTCTGAAATCATGATTAAAAATTAATTTTCGTACTCCCCACAGTGATTTGGCCAGAAACTTTAGAAGTCTTGAAAGATGTATATCACCAACAACCCCAATTATGTTTTTAATAAAATACTTTAGATACTTCAAGCGGGATTCAATATTTAAATACTTCAAGATCTCCTGTTAGTGGCCTTCTTCATGAGCCACAAATGATAGAATGCTTCCCATTTCACCCCTCCCTGCCCCCTCCCCCAAAAAAAAATCTTGTGTAAAGGATTTGAAAAAACAAGGATAGAGACAAGAGTAAACTGAGATTGGTTCTACCAAAATATAATTAAAATAAGCAAATATAGTTTAAGTGCACACCGATAAAAAAAAAAAACCTAATTAATTGATGGCTATCCATATATTATATAAAATAACTATAATTAGAGTGCCCAGAAAGCCAGCAATGGGCTGCTACAGTAACAACTAAGTTCAAAGTTGTATAAAGTTTTACAATATAAGAAGAAACACTCTTTGTATAATGTGGGTGTGTACTTTTATTAAGCTGGTATTTTATATTATAAAAAAACTCAATTGCTTCAGTCCATAAGTAAGCTATACCAACTGAGCGGCCGCTACATGTTGGCAAAGGGGGTGCCAACATGTGTGGATAGAGCGTGTCATGTGGTCAGCACAATAAATCCTCTAGTCGTTAATGTCGATTTTCTAGACTGGAGCAGTTAATGTTTCATTCAAGTAACTCCACGTTTGTCCTCATGAGTTTAAGTTGACCCCGTTCCGAATCCACTGCTTAAGAGAAAATTCTGAAAGCTCCAGAGATCAAAACCAGGACCTCTGGATCTGTAGCCGGGAACTCTGACCACTAGATCACAAAGACTGTCATTTCATAATATTAAAGATGGAATAAATGATAGAATCATTTGTTAATTACATAAGTGCAAGAGGGAATGAGGTTGGAAAAAATATGCTAAAACAAGGTATTTAAATATTATATGTGCAACCCTATAAGACTTATGTTGAGAAAAAACAATGTTATGGGAAAATTAGTTAGGTGATGTCATCTCATTGTTGTCTAGTCCCTTATTTGTGAACTTTCATTCATATTGAATGTGTGTGTTTTTTTTTTAAATAAATATTGTTGCTCAAATTGTTCAAATAATGTACTCTTCATTCATTCTGAAAGGTAGCATGCTCACCTTGCATGGTTATACCTTGGCGAAATTTGTAGTGGGATAATGCCATAGTATAGTCTGTCAATGTAAGACTGCTCTCTTTCAGGGTAGACAAATTGTACAGTTAGTATGTTGGTTAAAGGTTACCAAAGATGTGTTTAAAGTGAAAAATATAGAATTGAGAAAGTGTATGTAGTAATATTAAATGTGTGTGACATTACTTTGGTGACCATATTAATACCAAAGACTATTTATCAGTAATATCAACATATGAAATATCTCTTTTGATCATTCTAGAATAATAATAAATGTGTCAAACACATGGCTTAAGCACAAAGATATTCATTTGTATACATGGAAAATGGGTGATTTGAGAATTATGTTTGAGTTTGTGGTATATGATGAGAGACTGAGAGGCTTTCTAAAGAATATTAGGGTTGTGCTTGGAGCTGAGTGTATAACAGATCACTTCCTAGTTATATCAGTAGTTGAATTAGGTGGGAATTTTGTGAGTCAGCAGTGTGATAATTTGAAGCAAGAGAGGGCGAAAGTGAAAAAATTGCAGGTTAAAAATATGAGAGCAGAATATGAAAGATTTCTGGGGAAAAATTAACTTTACAAGAGCATGAATAAAAAGTCAAAATAAATTCTAATGATATATAAAATGCTTGAAACAGAATAAAAAAGGACGTAGTTGAGTGTGTGAGAGATGTGTGTGGATCTGTGATGATGGGAAACTTAAAAAGAGATGCATGGTATAATTAACAGGTGAAAGAAGCTGTGTGAGAAAAGAAATGAGCATACAAACAAATTATTGTCGTGAAGGGTGAAACACAACATGAGAGGTTGTGGGACATATACAAAGAGAAAAGGGTGAATAAAAAGAAATTAGTAAAGGAAAGTAAGGAGCAAATGAGATTAAAAGAAGGAGAAAGAATGCAGAGTTATTTTAAAGGAAATAAGCTCCTGTTCTGGAAGTGGGTAAATAGAATGAAACAAGGAGTGCAAGGAAAGATCTATGACATTCAGAATGAATGTGGTGAGATTATGTGGGATGAAAACAGTATAATAGAGTGACGGAGGGAGTATTTTGAGCAATTGTATGCCAATAACACAGAGAAAGTAGCAGAAAATAGGGAAAATGTTAGGATAAGTGAAATAATGAACAAAGCTGAAGTGTTAACAGCTATTAAATTGTTAAAGAATGGCAAAGCTGTGGGCTTATATGGGATCACAAGTGAAATACTTAAGTGTTGTGACGTAGTACTATTTGCCAGATTATATGAGTTGTTCATTGTGTGTGCTGGAATTTCGAATGTTCCTAATGACTGTAAGAATACTGGCATTGTTCCTTTGTACAAAGGCAAAGGCAGTAAGAGTGAATGTAAGAATTATCTGGTAATTAGTTTGTTGACTAGTCCAGGCAAAATTTTTGGGAGAATCTTAATTGAGAGGGTCCATGGAAAACTCTCTGGACAAGATTTGGGATATGCAATGTGATTTCATGTCAGGTAGAGGTTGAATGGACCAGATATTTGTATTGCAACAACTTATTGAGAAATGTATAGCAGTAAAGAAGAAATAGTATTGTGAATTTGTTGATCTGGGAAAAAATGTATGATCGTGTAAATAACAGTATGTAATTGAATGTTCTGAAAAGTATAGTGTGAATTCATGGTTAGTAAATGTAATTATGGAGGTGTATGATGGAAGTAAAGCATGTGTTAGGGTAGATGGAGCTTTGAGCGAATGGTTTGACATTTAACAGGCTGTTAGACACTGTTGTGATATGTCTCCATGGTTGTTTAATGTATTCATTGATAAGTGTATGAGGAATGCTTGTGAGTAGGCGGTTGGTGTACAAATGAACTATATGAATGTGAGAGTGCTGCTATAGGCAGATGATACTGTATTAATGGCTGAGAATGAAAGGGACTTGCAGAATGCATTAAATCGTATGAATGTGGTGAGAGGCAGAATGGATCTTCGTGTAAATGTAGTCAAAGCTCAGGTGATAGTTTTTGATAAGACAGATCAGTAAATGATTGTCAGCTTACTATTAATAGTAATAATATAACTCTATAAGGAAAACCTCTTTTCGCTATATGAGGCAATTGTATTATATTTGGAAGAAGGTACAGGAAAGGTGGATAAAAACATATAAAAGGGGGACAAACTCAATATGGCCTTTACAATGAACAATGAAAAGAAGAACACAGTTCACACTTTACACTGCTGCCAATGGACAAAGAGGTAATGGATGTCTCTTAAAGAAAATTGATCGTCACCGCCCAATCCCCCGACCTAGGTTTCATTCTACCGGAACTCATCAGGGAGGAATTGTGAAACGCGCAACACAACTTCCTAAAGGAGTTCTTATTTTCATTGTAAAGACCATATTGTGTTTGTCCCCCTTTTATATGTTTCTATCCACCTTTCCAGTAGCTTCTTCCAAATATAATAATATTAATAGTAATATAAAACTGTTAAAGCAAGTGATGGATTTTGTGTATCTGGATAGAATGGATGGAAGGCTGGATGGTGAAATTGAAAGATGGGTGAATGCATCTCAGAGAGTAGCTGAATGTGTGTAGACTATTGCAAAGAATGAAATAATATCAAAAGATGCAAAGACAGCACTATAGAAAAGTGTGTTAACACCAACATTGTTTTATGGATGTAAAGCCTGGGTTTGTCAGGAGGAACACAAGAGCAAGGTGAATGCAGTTGGAACGAGATAACTAATAAATGTATGTGGAAAAACTTGTATGGGCATTGTCAGTAATGAATGAGTGCTGAAGAAGTGTTTTGAAAGGGAATACAATCGATAAATGTAAAATAATAGTCTTACATTGGTTTGGGTATTTTGAGAAGATGAGTATGGTTCGAGTGATGAAGCAAATATATGAAGGTAGACGGTGTGAATAAAAAGGAAGTGGTAGGCCAAGTAAGATGTAGCTAAATGTTGTAGACTAATGTGTTAAAAAGAGAAACATTATGAGTTTTAAGAATATAAGATAATGTTTTACTCGATGCATAGATGGATGTTGTTGTATCAAAGGGAGTATGCAAAGGTAGGTAAGTGTGGGGAAAGTTAGTGAGGATAGATTAAGTTCGGAGTTTTTTGTTGCTACATGCACAATTTCTTGCCTACTGTGTAAGAGAACAGTGTGATTAGGTATGTATCTATATTTTGTGTTATTTTCCTTAATCAAGTTTGTGTATCAACCTGTTTATTTCCATTCAATTTCTTTATTTTGTGTATGTTAAGTCATCTATTTATACAAATTATCAAATACATACTTTCATTATTTTAATAAATGGTCAAGCATTGTTGTTTAGTATTGTATCATCCCAATTTTTTTAAATGTATATATAATTAAAAGTGTATTCTCTTAAGTTTACAAATATTTATTTGAATTAGTGATTTAATAAAAAAAACAAAGAAACCATGTATTGTTGAAAATGTTTATGTGTATAAAAAATATAATGGTAAAAACTAGGCTATTTCCTCTTGCATGAAAAAATTATCTTTAATTAATTAATTAAACATGAACTTATAACTGTGTCACACTTATAGGAGAGGACTGGGTATGACTACCCCCTCCCAAAATCCCTACAACCAATGAGTCATAGCATGGAGGTTAGTGGCAGGGGAGGGGGAATCCCCTTCCTAATGAAAGTAATTTACTTCTTCCCCACCCCCTGAAACAATGTTTTATCCCTCTAGAATTTATACTCTCCTCTGATATTATATAATATGAATTAATTAAAACCTAATTAATTTTTAGTGGCATCCAATTTTCAAAAGTGTGACAAGAAAGGATTGCTCCAAATAGCTTATAAAGATATGTAATTTCAAAATACGGGGGTGCCCCCACCCCCAACAAAATTTGATGAATCCTGCCCAATATAAGGTATTTAAAGTTCAAAGAAAATGTCATTGTAATTAGCATTTTGATTACAAATAGACTAAGGCTAAAAATGGTACAGTTTGCAAAGAAATACTCATTTGAAATTAAATAAATAATAAAAAATCTAGTTACAATACAAGGCAATATTTCAAAGTAAAGGAACAAAATATCAACACAGTGTCTTGTAAAGAAGAAAAAATGAAAACAATAATGGTTTGATGAAGTCCCAGTTGCTTTGGCTTATATTCGGCACAATAACTTCTTCCTTTGCGATGACAATAAAGAAAAGGCATCAATTATTTCTTTATTAGGAATCAACTCATGCGTCACCATGACAACAGTTGCGCGCACCACTCGCCCCTTCACTTGTTGTCGTAAGTCAGTTGTCTACCTCGGGCCACTGTCAGCGACTGTGATTTGTCATCTTTGAATATTTGAATTCCTACAACTAATTATTTTTATTAAAAAATGCAATGATTGCTTCCATTCTTCACTAACAAACCATTAATTTGTATAAATATTTTATTCTTTGCTGTAACGTAGATATAATTTTTCATACTCCCAAGTTTTTTTTCATAACCCCCTCAAATTCCAATGACGCAGTCTGCGTCTTGAACCCCCCACCCCCTTCCACACCTAATTTTCAATAAAAATCAGACGACAACTTATCCAAATAGTCAAGGGGCATCTCTTTTTCCAACATATAATTCCTTAATAAAAGCAATCAAAATGTTTTTCAAAAACTTCCTAAAGTTGTATTGTTGGTGCACCTGGGCAGTCTTAAGGGTGTTATGTATATATTCTCCTCTTTAATGCATGCCAAGAATTTTGTTATATTTTAAACATTACTAATAAAGCCATTGTTTATTATGATAATATATGTTTTAACACTGGTTCTTACTACCCGTTTGTGTTATACACCTATGTACTAATTACTCTAATTGGTTATGGATGAGAAAAGTTTAATTTAGAGGTAGTGTATCCACATTTATGTGGAAGGTGAGTGTAAAACCCTTTAGAAAAAACACCCTCAGTAAACTCGAACATGATCAAAACCCAATCTCTCCGTTATCTGCAGTCTAGTCTATTGTGAGAATGAAGCCTTAGACCAGCAGTTCCCAACGTGGGGTATGCGTACCCCTAGGGGTATATGTCAGGTAGTTTGGGAGTACATGAAAATATTCTAATAATCGTGCAGTGGTCAGCAGTGTAACAAAAGACCAATCAAAAGTTATTAAATTAACTAAACAGTCTCAGGGTCAAATATATAAAAGTTTTCTTATATATTTGACCCTGAGAAAATTATTTCAATTTCGAACATAAAATAGTTTTAAAATTATTAATAAATAAATTAAATGTGTTAGTTTTTACTGTAACTTTTGCTTTTTGAATGTAAAAATATAATTATCATTATTATTACATTGTTTGTTAATCCCATTATTTAAACATTTATTTTCAATTGCAACAAATAAATTAGAAATAATTATTATAACTGTAGTAATTAAACATTTTGCTCAAATTAAGAGCACTATTTATGGAAATGGGCTTTCTGAAGGGTACGCAAGCGAAAAAAGGGTTGGGAACCGCTGCCTTAGACCATGCGGGCCATCGAAGCGGGCTATAATAATATTCCCACAAAAACTTGAGACTATTTACATAGGGCTTTAATAATATAGAGATAA
The DNA here is from genome assembly GCA_902141385.1 of Timema californicum. NCBI lineage: Eukaryota > Metazoa > Arthropoda > Insecta > Phasmatodea > Timematidae > Timema > Timema californicum. Next base: position 49,726 of record CABFOW010002955.1, read on the forward strand.
AATACAACTTGTCTACAAGTAACTAGATTGCTACGTTATTCATTGCCTTAACAGTGTTTGGATGTACTATCACAGTTTAGCATTTCTTCCTGTTGCTTATTTTGAGAAACAATCCGTCTTTTGGCACAGCAAGAATATCATGTTTGGGTTCCAAGACTATAGGAATCTTGGTTAGTGGACAAATGCTGAACCGATAATTCAACAGCAAAACTGCCAAACCCACCTTAATCTGCATAATCGCGAACCTCATACCTGCCAAAAAAACAACAACTTAAAAACACATTCATATAAATGTTTTGTAGGCTTTTTATTTTACTAAAATATTACAATGCAGAAGGATTCCGGTATGAAATAAAGCCTTCCAGAATGGACTTCCTGCCAAAATCATGGTACAGTAACCACATAGATTCTTTGGTGCTGACTGACAGCTCACAGCTGACAGCTAAAAGCCTTTAAAAGTTACCAGATCAAATTATGTATCCCTACGCCGAACCATATAAACTGCAAAAACATGTGTTTAGCAGCTGTCACTTCTGATGGTCAAAATTCAGGTATATACCTAAATGTTAACTGTCAGCTGTGAGCTGTCACTCAGCACCAAAGAAGCCATGGGGCTACTGTAGCTGACTTGATTTATACTAATACATATGGCATGTTTAATCTCGAATAGTGATAATACACATAATGTTTAAACTTATTACTTTCAATCATGATGTTCACAACAGAAAAATATGGAAGAGTGCGCAGCTCACAAATTTATCCTTTAACTTAATTTTGACTTTAATTATTTACAATGATAATATTGCACGTCTGGGCTACATTGATCTGTAGCCCAGTTTGCGGAAAGATTAGCCAGTACTAATGTACCGCTGTCCAGGGGATGCCTGAATGAACTAATTGTACATCCTTTCCATGGAGGCTCTTTCCATGTTCCGATGAGATGAAGTGATGGTGGTGTAAAACCAGTGGAAACACTTAAACCTAACTTAAGCCTAATTAACCAAACCCTGGTGACCGTTGGGATAGCTAGCTACACTTTTGGGAAAAATACCCATGGTACCAGCCGGGAATCGAACCTGGGACCCTTAAGCTTGTAGGTAGATGCACTAACCCTTACACCACGAGGTCGGTTACTTTAATTAAAGGGTTACCTGGCGGTCTAGGGGTAAGGTGTCAGACTTCTGTGCTGGCGGCCGGGGTTCAATCCTCGATCCCGGCACAGATTTATCTGATTACCAAACCCTTCCTTCACCTCTGACAAGACATATTGTGAATGTGGGGGAATGCCAGGCCTCCACCGTGGTTCGGATTCCACGTTAAACTGTAGGTCCTCCATTTCATCTCACAATCACCCTACCATTACACATTAGCGTAAGTGCGTATAACCCGAAAGGCTAGTAAGACGC
>CABFOW010002955.1:51137-86790 GCA_902141385.1 Timema californicum
GCTGGCGGCCGGGGTTCAATCCTCGGTCCCGGCACAGATTTATCTGATTACCAAACCCTTCCTTCACCTCTGACAAGACATATTGTGAATGTGGGGGAATGCCAGGCCTCCACCATGGTTCGGATTCCACGTTAAACTGTAGGTCCTCCATTTCATCTCACAATCACCCTACCATTACACATTAGCGTAAGTGCGTATAACCCGAACGGGTAGTAAGACGCGGTACTACTACTACTACTACTACTACTACTACTACTAATAATAATAATAATAATAATAATAATAATAATACTTCATTTAATGAAGAGCTACTTGAATATTGCCTCCCACTCCCTTTCCCAACACTTCCATTTTATTTCTGCCTTGAGACAAAACTATTGTCAAAGTTTGCTCTAAATTGTCTTTCATTTTCAATCTGAACAGTTTTTAGTGTCTGTGTTTGAGGCAGTTGTAAATGTGTAAATGTTTTGAACAACCTCGTTCAAACGATGTGTTGTTTTAAATTTTCGAATGTGCAATCTAATTTCTCACTTTGCACATGGTATGGTGAATTTAACCCTTCTTATTTCGCCACATCTGTGGCTACATTGTAAAAATACGTTGCCCACCTCTGCCATGGAACACCGAGGGCGTGGTAGTCTTATATGCTATCAAAGCTCCAAACTAAAATAAACAGCAACCTTTACCCAAATACAAATTCTTTCCGTGTGTATTGAATGAAGTGATTACATGAACATGGGATGTATTTATGACAACAATGACAAAATGTTAAAAGTTCACGACACTTTGATGTGATTTACTAACAATAAAGAAAATGTGTCCGTATGTATTGAATGTACTCAAAACACGATCGTGGGATTTATTGACGACAACAATAGCAAAGTAATTAAAGTTCTCGAAACTTTGATGTGATCTACTCACAATAAAAAAAAGTATAATATATGGGTGCATTGAATGCACCGATAACACAAACGTGGGATGTATTGATGACAACAATGACACAATATTAAATATCAGAGGGACTTAAATAAAGAGATCAAGTATTATTTATAATACATGTTCTTACCTATACACATTCTCGGCCCTTCTCCAAACGGTAGGTAAGTATACGTATGTCTCTTTCTCTTGTTCTCTTCGTTGAAGCGCTCTGGGTCGAACTTGTGAGGGTCTGGGTAGTATTTAGGGTCGTAGTGAAGGGCATACACTGGGATCTTGACTTTTGTTCCTTTTTCCAGGTGCACTTTGGTCCCAGGGATGGTGTAGGCCTTGGTGCATGTTCTGTCAATGTTTCCCACTGGAGGGTGTTTTCGAAGAGTTTCTAAGAAAAAGGGAATAATTAGATCATAAATAAACATTTAAAACAATTCTGTCAAACTTGTGGCCCTATTCGTGATTTTGTGCGGCTCGCAGAACTTATGATGACCCATCAAACTTCTTTTTTTTTTACATAAACGTTTTGAAAACACAACATTTTGGAATTTATTTGGGAATGTGAAATAATTTGGGAAATTCTGGCTTGTGAGGTTAGTGTACCAAATCTGTACTACCTCTTTGACTTGGACCAATTATATAAAAGTTGAATTATTGCACCAAACATGCAATGTTTAGAGGCACATACGTATGTTAACAAATTGTTTTCTTACATGAAATGAAACCTAACCAAACACACGGTTGTTATAATTTGTAAAAATGGCTTTAACATAATATTTAAAGTCCATTGTTAACACCATTATTGCAAATAAATTTTTCAAATTTTTGGTCAAAAATATAGGGTCATTCTTTTTGTAATAAAACGATACTAAGTTAAAATTATTTGTACATAGGATAACGACAATACATGTGCCCCCCCTCAGTATTTTTAATGTTCAATGTGGCCCGTTGTAGTTTATTTATATGTACTTTTGCTGTCATACCCCAGAGAGGATGTCTGATCGGATTAGAGATTTGTTGGTGACCTGGCGGTCTAGGGGCAAAGTGTCAGACTTCTGTGCTGAGAGTCTGGGGTTCAATCCTCGGTCCCGGCACAGGTTTATCTGATTGCCAAACCCTTCCTTCACCTCTGACAAGACGTGTATTAATCACAACTTGTTAATGTGTGGAATTTCATGCCTCCACCATGGTTCGGATCCCACGTTAAACTGTAGGTCCTCCATTTTATCTCACAATCACCCTACAATTACACATTAGCGTAAGGGCGTACAACTTGAACGGGTAGTAAGACGCGGTGATGATAATAATAATAATAGAGTTGTGTAGTAATACTTTTTTTTTCTTGATAATTTGTTGGTTTTAAACATTGGGTAGAGTGTAACAAGTTTGCCTATGGCCGCATTTTTTGCTTTCTCTATGTGGATACTGAAGGTGAGCTGGCAATCCAATGTTACTCCAAGGTATTTTACTGTTTTTTCGTTTGGTATATTTTTACCAAATAGTAGAATTTCTGTCTCTGTCTTTGGGGCGTCGCTTAGTGAATACTATTTTTGAACTTTTGTTTGAGTTCACTTTTATCCTCCACTTGGTGAACCATTTTTCTAGGTTTAGAAGATACCTTTGAATTTTTCTTTCGGCCCTTGTAATGTTCCTGTCTGATGAGTAGAGAAACATGTCATCAGCAAACATGATTAATTCGTAGCCCGGTTCTATCGGTACATCACTGGTGTATATGTTATATAGTAGAAGAAAGAGGACTGCTCCTTGAGGGACTTCTGAACATATATCTTTGATTTTTGAGGTTTGTCCTTCTATCTTTACTTTGAACTGTCTTTGAGTTAGGTAATTATGTATTAAGTGCACTAGTGCGCCTGGGATGTCGACATATATTAATTTCCTCAATATTCCTGCAGGTCATGCCTTGTCGAACGCCTTTTATATGTCCAAAAATATTGCTACTGTATGCTTCCGGTTAATGAATCCCTCGGTGATATATTCTGGCAGTCTTACTAGGGCATGGATGTTGCTGTGTCGATTCTGTAATCCAAATTGTATTCTTGGTATTACTCCATTTTCAGTTAAAATTGCTTGCAGCCTGGATAGTATTAACTTTACAAAAAGTTTGCTGGTGCAATTTAATAGTGTTATCGGTCTTCTGTTTTGTGGGAATATTGGATCTTTCCCAGGTTTTGGTAAAGATATCACATTGCCAGTCTTCCATTCCTGTGGATAGTGATTTTTGCATATTGTTTGGTTAAATATTTTTGTTAGTTAGGTCCTATTACTTTGAGTTGTAGTTTCGCGAGTATTTCGTTATTTATGCCGTCTTGTCCTGCTGATTTATTTCTTGGTACTTTGTTTATTTCTTCTTTCGTCTCTCTCGGGGTGATGTATTGAATACTGTTGGTTATTGGTCTCATAAAATAGTCCCTTATAAATTGTACATTAGTTCTAAATAATTCTTCGTTTTCCAGCTCCTGGTTAGGTATAAATTGCGTTTCCAGGGTGTCTGCTATAGTCCTATCTTCTGTCTCATAGCATAGTCCATTTGTACCATGTATTACTATTGTACGTTGGTATTTTCTTTTTCCTGTTAAATTCCTGGTTAGTTTCCATAACACTTTTAGATCCTCTCCTGCCTCGTTTACTGCTTTCTCCCAGTTAATATTTTTCTTATTCTCTATGTCTTGTCTTACCTCTCTCTTTAGTCTATTCAGTCTGATTTTGTCTGCTGACATTTGTTTTACTATTTTGTTGGTCAGGCGGTCGTATCCTGGCACTTTTCTTCTAGGTAGGTACTTTATAGTTGTGGTGAGCTCGTCCAGAGTGATTACCTCTGCGCTGGTGTCGTTCGGTCCTTCCGGATAGTCCCTGACTGATCTAGTCACGTCTCTGGTAAAGTCGTAGTCTTGTGGTTCGTCGTTTGGTTTGAACTGTTTTTCTAATACCTCGGCTATGACTTCAGCCATCTCTGTGCTTTCGTAGACCATGCCGTTTTCCCCGTGGATAGCTGGTACAGTCCTATTTCTGGTGGTCCCCCTGAGCTGCCGTGTTACTTTCCACAACTTGTCTCTGTCTAGTGCGGCCCCGGTGTCCCATCTGTCCCTTCTGATGTCTTTGACCCTCCTCCTAATTTGTGCTCTGAGTCGGTTGTAGATCGTCCTGTGGTGTGGGGCTATGCAGGTCTGCCAGTCCCTCCTAGCTTCCCGTTTTCGGGCTATCAGAAGTCCAAATCCGGGTGCTGTTGTCGAAGGTCGTGTTGTATGGGGGTCCTAGTGGTGTTTATCCTGTAGGCTTCCTGTACTGTGGTCGGGAATAGTTTTAGTGTAGCGTCAGCCTGTTCTATTGTATCTATATTTCGTATTTCAGGTAGAGTATCCTCTAGTGTCCTCCTAAACTCGTCCCAGTCACAAGTTTCTGTTGTTTGTTTGAGTCCCCTTATCTCAAAGCTAGTGTCAGTTTTAACTTCACAAAATATAGGATTGTGGTCAGAATCCAGTTCCTTTAGTACCGTCATATCCTCAGTGGTTACACCAATGTTGGTCAATGCCACGTATATGATATCTGGTCTCTGTAGATAGTTTAAGGGATACAATTTGGGCTCGTCCGGGGCAACAACTACGTAGTCGTGTGTGTCTGCGTGGTCTGCTAATATTCGTCCGTTCCCGGTGGTTAGTCGGCTGTTCCAAATGGGGTTTATTGAATTAAGATCGCCCGCCAAAAACAGTTTGTTCCCGTCTGTGATATCGTCTAAGTCTTGTGGCAGTAGCGTCTTAGTTGGGGGTTTGTATATGGCTGCGAACCGGACACTCCCACCGCTAGTATATTTATTCCGGTAGCTTCAATATTTTGGAGATTTTGAAATTGATGTGGGTAGTGAGGTAGGTGGTTCTTTATAAAGATGGCCGTGCCCCCTCCCTTGCCTTGGGGCCTATCGTTTCTATATATATTGTAGCCATAAGAGGAGATATTTTTTCCTGGTTTTAGATGAGTCTCGTTTACTAGGGCAATATCTATTGAGTAAGTTTTAAACATATCTTCTAGTCGTTCGAGAAGTATTCGGTCACTCCCTCTAGCAATATCATCAGTTTTTCGGTCTTGTCGGTCGCCTCTCTGAGTCTAGTGAGGTATGGTTTGAAGTGTGTGAGTATCTTGAAAATGTTTAGGTCCTTGAGCAGGTTTATGAAGTATTTTATGTCTGAGAGTGGGGAAGTGGTGTTTTCATATTGAGGTCGTCTGTTGCGTCCCACCGTAACATCGGTATAGGAGTGGTAAGTAGATGCGGCCTCTGCTGTTACATAGATGCACCTTCCTTGTTTGCCTGTCTACCAGCTCTGAGTGTCAGAAGCGAACCTCAGAGAAGGTAGTTGGCTTGTTAATACCTAAGAGTACCGATCTGTTGTCACAGACCATAACCTCTTTTTGTGATAATGTTTATTGATTGTGGAAGGCAAATGGAGTTTGGGAAGGCAGTTGTTAGTTGGAGAGCGTGTTCTGTTGTGAGGTAACTATATAGAGACCTAGTACACTGTGATTTACAGAGATGTACCTTCCTTGTTTGCCTGTCTACCAGCTCTGAGTGTTAGAAGTGACCCTCAGAGAAGGTAGTTGGCTTGTTAATACCTAAGAGTACCGATCTGTTGTCACAGACCATAACCTCTTTTTGTGAAAGTGTTTATTGATTGTGGAAGGCAATTGGAGTTTGGGAAGGCAGGTGTGAGTTGGAGAACGTGTTCTGTTGTGAAGTAACTATATAGTGCCCTAGTACACTGTGATGGTAAACACAAGTGTAGTCAAGCCCTATGTGTAAGTTGGGGAGTGTGATTTCTCGATGAGCTGAAATAAAGCACAAAGTCAATGTTAGACACTAAGTGAGGGATGAATAAGTGATTGCGAATTTGTGAAAAATTATTGCTTGACCTTTGTCAAGTTGGCTAGCGTGGATGGGTTAGTTTAGGAAATAGGAGATTGGCAATAGGACAGGCTAGTTGTGGGTTTGTGGAGCTGGGTAGGGGTCTTCTACTCCAGTCTTGGCTTTTTATATTTCCTGGGTTCTCGGGGGTCGTACTGCCCAAGGTTTTTAACTATTTCGTTTTCCTCTATCAGTATGGTCTTGCTGTAGAAGCTTCTGTCTCGGTATTCGTATAGCTCTCTTAGGGTCTTGGTCCCAGTCTCTGCATGGATGAACGCGTTGTTTGTTCTTGTTGTTACTCCAAGTATACATCGGAGTACTCTGTTTTGGGTCACTTGCAGTTGATTTAAAACGTTTGGGGCAGCATAGCTCCACGCTTCACAGGCATAAACGAGTAGCGGCAGGATCAGACTTCTGTAAAGGAGAAGTTTCGTTTGGATGCTCAGCTGCTGGCTCTTAAGGAGTGAGTAATTCCTGACGAAGACCCCCATCGCCTTTTTCTTCGTGTACTCAACGTGGGGTTTCCAATTGAGGCGGGAGTCTATTGTGACGCCAAGGTATCTAAACTCGTTTGAGTATGGGATGTTTTCACCCAGAACCCTAAACTGGTCCTGTGGCTGATTCCTTCTTTTAGATATTCTGATGGCCGTAGATTTTGCCGGGTTTACTTTAATCCTCCACTTCTCCAGCCAGTCGCCGAACTGGTCCAGGAAACTTTGCATATGTTTAACAGCATACTTGATGTTCCTGTGTGAAGTGAAGAAAAGAGTGTCGTCAGCAAATAGCCTAACCCTAACTTTTGGATTGGTAGGGATGTCCGCAACATATACGCTGTAAAGAAAAGGTGATAAGGCGGATCCCTGAGGCACTCCCGCTCTGATGGTGTGAGAGGATGATCTCTTCCCTTCCATCTTCACTCTGAAGTAGCGTCCGCGTAGGAAGTTTCGTATCACTTGGATGTATGCCCTTGGGAAGTTGAAGGTGATCATTTTACGAAGAAGTCCCGCGTGCCAGACCTTATCGAAAGCCTTTTCAACGTCCATGAGAACAGCGAGCGTAGTCTCCTTCCTGTTGAAACTCTCTGTAGTCTCTTCTATAAGGCTGGTGATTGGGTGGACTGTGGAGTGGTGGCTCCTGAATCCAAATTGGTTATCGGGGAGTATACTGTGTTCCTGGGCAAATTGTTTCAGCCTTTCGAGAATGATTTTCTCATACACCTTTCCAAGACTGCTAAGTAGGCTGATAGGTCTCCTGTTCTGTGGAAATTTAGTGTCCTTTCCTGGCTTCGGTATGGATATCACGTCGGCCATCTTCCAAACTTCTGGAAAGTAGCCCCATCTTAGCGCGGCGGTAAATATGGCAGTCAGAAGGTTAACGATTGTACCGGGGGCATGGCACAGCATTTCGTTCGAGATTCTATCCGCTCCCGGGGCTTTCTTCTTCTTCAGTCTCCTTATTACCTGTTCCACTTCTAGTTTGGACACCAGGGGTGGTGGCACTTCAGGAGGTTCTTCGAAGTATAGATTTACCTCATCTTTAACAACTGTTGAGAAGTTCTCGTCCTGGGGCTCGCTGTTTGGCTTGTATTGGTCTTCAAGAGACTCTGATATAGCTTCAGCTTTGTCCGCGGCTGTGTAGGTCATACCCTGCCGTCCATGGATGGCTGAGGTTCTAGTTGTCTGGGTGGACCCTTTTAGTTGTTTCGTGATCTTCCAGACACTGTCCCCCCGTTTACTGTTTCCGAGATAAATTCGTTCCATCGGATCATTTTGAGCTGCTTCGCTCTACGGCGAACTAGGGCCCTTAGTCGATTGTATACTACCCGATGCCTCGGGGAGCGGTGTGTCTGCCAATCATGTCTCGCTTCCCTCTTCTGTGCTATCAGTAAGTTTATGTCTGGGTGCTCCCGCTTAAGGTTTATTATTGGGGTTTCATAGGTGGTTGATGTCCGATGAGCTTCGAGAAGTGTTGACGTCAGGAGGGCGAGCGAATGGTCCACCTCTTCAGTCGATTCTACTTTCCACTCTTGTGGTATAGCTCTTTCCAGGGGGGCCTGGTATTTGGGCCAATCAGTGCTTGGGATATTTCTCCTAAGGAAAGCGTTTCGGGGGTTGGTTTTACAGAGATGCAAAATGTTCAGGAATTTATATAGTTTCACACGGTCCTGAAAACTTTCTTCCCTATTCACTCAACGTCTAGGAAATAGCAGATTGGTAGCTTCTAGTAGACCAATTGGAGGCGATATTTTTGATGGTGGCATCCCTGGCGCAGACTAGACCTCTTAGCATGACTTGTTCACGAGTGTGGGTGATGAAGCAGCCCCGACTCCCAAAGTCGGCCGGCTGCAAGATGACGTAAAGAGCACGCCAACTCACAGATGATGTGGTGTGATTCAAAGCATGTGGCGTTCAAAACGCAACATACTTCAAGGTAATTTAATAAAGGGCAAACAAACTATTACAACACACCCATGTCTAGTTCGATCAATCCCTAGGTAATAATTACATTGTATATGTACGCTTACATATAATTACATTATATATACATACACATCTTAACGGTAAAACAAATTGATCTATTTACTGGATTACCTCTTTAAGGCGAGTAAAACTCACCATAAATCACTTGATCCATATACTTCATCTTCTGAATGGCCTCATATGTGATGTTCCCTCCATGATCTTCAAGCACCTGATCCACCTCCAACATCAAGCGACTCTGAACATTTTGATTGATAGCAAGTTCATACAAACAGAAGCTCATAGTCCCTGATGAAGTCTCAAATCCAGCGATGAGGAAAAGATAGCATTGTGCAACCATCAAATTGTCTGTCATTTCTAACAGGAAAAAAAAAGTTTCATTCGAGGAACATAGTTTCATGATATTCCTCATAAAGTATTTATTTTAAAAATAATATTGTACAGTAATTAAATACATATTGCTAAAATTGTTTTTTTTAACTGTTCAAGTTTTAGATATAAAAATAAAAAAACTTTAAGAAGTCAGATATTAAGGGTTGGTGCATACCAGTTATCGCCCAAAACAAACTTCAGCTGAAAAACGTGTTTCGTTTACATTTACTTAGGTCTGAAATCATTTGAATTCGTTATCCAATGAACTCTATTATTTTACAAGAACAGTATTGTTTATTGGGGTGTATAGAGTAAATTCCGATGAATATACATTGATAATTATACAGTTTTTAAAGTTTTAAAATTGTCCATTTATTTATAGATTTTTTTGGAACTACTATTTTGGTGATTTTAATGTATTTTAATTTAATCACGTTTAAGTACCTAGTTATGGGAACTTAAAATTATTTTGTAATAATTATTATAGTTTTTTTTAATGAGTCAACATTTCGTATCTTTGTATTAAAAACTGAATTATTCCACAAGGTAACTATTACCAGTATATAATAAAGTTCATAACTAACGTCTCCGATAAGCTGAAATTATAAATTTAAATAAAACTGTACATATAGTGTTTCGGAAGCTGAACCCTTAGTTTAATGTACTACTACTCTACCATCAATCTATCCTGCCATCCTGGGACTATTCCAAGTCTGACACCAACTCTGACTAGACACCAGAGACATGAGTATGAAATATGGCTATTAGATTCCTTTCTCCTCCAATAATGACATTTTTAGTGACCTGTATATTATTTTCTATTAATGCTAGCATAGATAAATAATTGACACACTATCCACAATATTAGTGGATTAGTGGGTTTAAATATTATAAGTTGATTACTTACATGCTAGTTTTTTTTTTACAACTATACCATAGCAAGGGGATTACCTATGTCAGGAATGTTGTCTTCAATGGATGTACCGTTCATTCCTCCACTCAGCAAATGTGCGTCTTCAGTGATGGATATTTCGCCTTCCAATTTACCTTTCTTCTTCAATTCCATCAACATCTGAAGAAAATCTCCCCTTTCAATGTTATTTTCTTCACGATACCTTACCATATTTAACACCATATTCCCAATAAATTCCCCCAATTTTTTATCCCTGATAAATATAAGAAACTGGCCTAGAAAAGGTAAAAAGTTTCGGATAAATCCTCTCAATTTACCAGACAGTGGTGGCGTTAGAAATCTCTTCCCGAAATTTACAAACTCTGATTCATCATTACTAATAGAATTGACTTGAATACCAAATGCACACGAGCCAATTACTTCCATGGTGTATTGACCAGCGATCTGTTTGACCTCTAGAATTTCTCCATTTTTTGAAGCGTTCTTTAGGCTTTCTTTAAGCCGCTCAGCGCATTCTGCCACTATTGATAGCATCATCTTCATCTTTCCAGATGTAAAAGTAGGCGTTAGCTTTACTCGAAGACTTCTCCATCTCTTTCCTGTTAGTAAAGCCAAATTGGCGCTCAGAGGAGCCCTTTTCTCGTCTGTAGCAAAACCTTTATCAGTGAAATGGCTGAAATCTTTGGTCATAAATAGTTTAATTGTTTCAGGATCTCGCAACATAAGATAAGGGTAGATACCCTGGTAGACACCTCCAAATGGGTGACCTTCAAGGTCATTATAAAGTTTTTGATACACTTCGGCCTGAGTGGTCTGTTTGAGCATAAACTCCTTGGTGTTTCCATAAAAGAAATGCGGTTTCGGATTTGGAACACCTTTAGAAGACCAGTATGAGTAAATGGTCATTAGTTTCCAGTAAATCATCACAACGACTGTGGCAGTGGCCACAACCACGTCTGGCCACAATGATTCAAACAAGAGACCCATTTTACTGAAAAATAAAATAAATGTAAATGATTTTTTTATGTGACTTAGGCCCTACATGATAAAATATATTATCTAGAAATAATTAGTATCCAACACGTCCTTTAGTTAGTAGCTTGTAGCATGATCCATGAGAAAATTTATGAATAAAATAGGCGTATATATATATATATATATATACACACAATTTTTTTTTTAAATATATATTTTATGAAAACTCTAATCAATGTGTTTACACAAGAGATTCCAGGCAAACACGTATTGTATCAAGTATTTAATTTCACAGGGAGCGGCTCCAAATTACTCAATCCTACATTTAGTTATGTAATTTAGAAATAGATTCTGGTGATTGAACGAAACAGGAAGGTAAAGGTACATGCGGTAGGGGAAGATGTGTGTGTGTGTGTGTGTGTGTGTGTGTGTGTGTGTGTGTGTGTGTGTGTGTGTGTGTGTGTGTGGAGGGGGAGAGATGGTGGTAGGAGTATTGAAGGGCAGGGGTGAACTAGAGTAATCATATAATCGTATATTTTAGCCACTAAAAAAAAAAAGCTTTTAGCTATAGTTTATTTACCATAAAAGTGGTGGTAAATGACAGCTAGCAGAACATGTAAAAACATTTAACATGTAAACATAATTAAAAACAAACTGTATGTGAAAGTTTTTACAGCCTAAAGTGACAACAAATCAACACATGGTCTTGCAGCTCATATGGTTTGGTGAGTAAATACATGAGAGTAGGTCTGTTAGCTTCTTCTGTCACTTACCTTCTCCCCTATCGTAGATGGGGTGTATTAAATGAATAAGTCCATATAGAATGATTCGTAATGACACTGGCCAAGAAATTATCCGGCTTCCACAGACACTCAGCACGTCCAATGATGGTATAACTCGAAGAACCTCTTAAGTTTATTGTAGCAAAGATTTAATAATTAATAGATAATAGTTTGAAAGCTGATAATATAATATAATTATTTTTCCATTTAAAGACTTGAAAAGGCGCATTTTAACTTTAATTAAATATAGTGTCCGCTGGCAGTTCAAGGAAAGGAGGTGTATACTTCAATATCCCTCCTTCTACCCTTGGCTATCTGCCTAACTCTAGGTGACAAGTTAGTTATAAATACAGTTTAAAAAAACTTGTATGATATTTTTATGCAAGTGCAGTGATGAGCTTTACATAAAATATCAATATTTAACAAATTCTTATTCCAAAATATGGAAGAAACCTACTGATCTGGACTTACTGCCTGACAATACTAAAACATAGTATTGCTCTCTTGTAAGATAACTGCCAAACTATGCTATATTTGTATAAGAAAAAAAAAGCTTAAATACATTGTGTACAAAAAAATTGTATCAATCTTGAACTTTGTAACAATAATTGCAACTTTTTCTTTGTAAAAATGCATTCTACTTTATCAAGTAATCGTTTAAATCTAGATATTAAATGAGACCCCCATTATCTATCATTAATCAGCACGCTTTTAGTAGAAACATGCAGTAATTATTCAGATACATTTTTTTTAAATGTATATTTCTTTGTGTGATAACGTTATAACGTCCAACACTTACCAAAGTTGTCGAGTAATTCAAAGTATTAAACTGAACTTGATCATTGATCACATTTAAATCAAAGGTTAACGTGATCGTAAATTAACACTAGAGTTTTTTTTTAAAGTGTTCTAACAATGTTTTTACTTTAGACAAAAATGAAATCCAAATATAACAATTATTTAGAAATCTTATTATCTCATTAAAGGTTAAATATTAAGTAAGCAATTAGTTTTTTAATAATCTATAATTAAGAATCAAAGAAGGATTTTTTTTTATCAAAACATGTCAAGGAATTTTAGTTATTGAATTCCTCACGACGTAATTGAAATATTTATAAAACACATTTGGGTGTAGGTGTTAGTTATGAATGTTTTGCCCTCTATTTCAATTACTACCTGAACGCCAGACTAAATTATTAAACTTATTGTTATCGCATATCTAATTGAAATATAATGGTGAACTAGGATTAAGTGGGTTTTTCAGCACCGCGTTTTACTACCCATCCTGTTTATAAGCTTATGTACTTATTGCGCTAATGATTTTTGAGATTAAAAAGGTTATATTTATAGGAAGTGTACTAACATTTGCGTGGAGGTAGAGTGAAACTTTTTTTTAAAAAAAAACTACTCTCAGTACACCCGACCGAGATTCAAACCTCAATTTCCATATCATCGGCAACCTAGTCTACTACGAGAGTAGAATAGTGGGTTAGACCATGCGGCCACTGAGGTGGGTGGGAAGGGAAGGTTGCTCCACGCCACGGGTCAACAATCCAGTTTGAGTCATGTAATCGTATCTGATACTTATTTCTAGCAAGATCGCTTTTTATTGTAGAGCCCCCACTTATTAGGCCTAGTTTATGATTCCTAAATCTCCCCATATTAAATTGTTGTTAGTACGCGTTTTAATTACATGTAACTTAATGCTAGACAAGGCCAAAGTTTAAATAAGATAATTTAAAAACTCTTTAAAAAAAAGTACTCACTTATTTTTGTCTGCATTGATAACGTCGATCTCAAGTTCAACAATGCATGCTTTATACAGTTTGTTATCATTTAAATGCAACACATAATCTAAATAAACACTTTACATTTTGTTAAAGTATTCACACAACATAACACAATACAGTGTAATTTATTGTATTTAAAAAAATGACGCTTATATCCTTGGTTCTCCCTAGCAAACAGCAATTCTATTATGTTTTTATCTCAATAGAAAGGTTTTCAAGTTTAAATATATCTACCAGAGGTATACATTGATGATAATGTAGTGTAATTAATCAGAAACTGATATTTTGTAGCTACATTTACACTGTATTAATTTAAAAAAAAGGGGGGGGGGGGAATTATTTATAGGTAATACGTAAACATCGATAGTTTTTTTTCAACTATTTGTGAAAGTATTGCAACAAACAAAATTAATTTTTCATTTAAAATTATTTGTTCAAAATTTACAAAATTAACTAATTTTATCAAATTTTTCTTTGGAAACATCTTCTATCTCTGGAATGCACAACAACCATAATTTTAAGGAATTTAAAACTCACACGTTATAATATGACACTTATAAACACTTTAATACAGTAATTATGCATTGTTAAACTAAGACCGAGCTTACAATTCAACGTCTGACAAGCACAGTCAATACAATGTAACATTGCTAAAGCTGTGTGTAACAATCAAACCAGTGTTTTCTCAACTGTTGCTCCTAGGGCATAATTCATACCCATAATTACGTATGCAGAAGAAACATGGACATTGGGTGCAATAGAGACAAGGAAGGTTGCAGCCATAGGAATGAAGCTTTTAAGGCGCTGTCACCAGGACGAATAGAGTTATAAACGAGGATGTTTGGGCAAGTTGGGTTCGAGTTGAGATAGTGGAGGAATCGAGGACGAGATGGTATGGAAATGTAATAAGAATGTTTGAGTTCATGAGAGCGTAGAGGAAGCAAGGCCGCGATTTTATGGTCCTGTTATAAGGTCGGTAGCGTACATTATACTGTCAGGACCCTGCTTGCATCTTAACAAATAAGGTTTAATTGCCTTCCAATTGGACTTGAAAAATGCATTCTTAAATGGAGACCTTTCTGAAGAGGTGTATATGAAGCAGCCACCTGGCTTCGTAACTGATAGCAACCTTGTTTGTAAGTTACACAAGACCCTCTATGGATTGAAGCAGGCCCCACGGGAGTGGAATGCCAAACTTGAAAATTTTGTAAATTCTATAGGATTTGAGCAGTCTGAAAACGAAAAATGTATGTATTTTGACTTCAGCAACAGCATCAAAACTTACCTTTTTATTTATGTAGATCACATAATTTTGGCAGGGAACAATCTGCAGAAGTTGAATTACATTAAAACATCTCTTATGTCAGAATTAGAGATGAAGGATCTTGGAGGTTTGTACAGCTTTCTAAGTATAAAAATTGGTCAGAAAACTGATGGTATGTTCCTTAGCCAAACAGCCTACTTGAAGAAAGTTCTCAAGAAATTTGGTATGGAACAGTGTAAACTTGTCAAGACACCGATGAAGGCAAAATTACATGAAATAACTTCATCAGCGTGCATAATAAAAGAAACCTTACCGTGAGCTTGTTGGTAGTTTGATGCATGTGATGCTCTACACTTGCCCTGATCTGAGCATCTCAGTGAATTTCTACAGCAGGTATCAAAGCAACGCAACAGAAGCACACTGGAATGAAATCAAACAAATACTACGATACATTCAAGAAACACTTTAAGTTGGGCTCTTCTATCCGAAGAACTGTGGTGTCGCCTTACGAGCCAACGTTGATGCAGACTGGGCCAATGCCAGCGATGGTCGTAATTATACATATGGGTACCTATTCCAAGTTTATGGTGCCACTGTTGGTTGGACTACACGTAAGCAGACTACAATCGCCCTGAGCTCAACAGAGTCAGAGGTTGTCTCCCTGTCAACCACTTCATCCGACCTACTCTGGTTGATAAGATTGATCCAGGACTTTTTGATTATTCTACAGTAGCCCCACGGCTTCTTTGGTGCTGACTGACAGCTTTGAAACGTTAGCCGACCAAATTATGTATACCTACGCCGGACCAAATGATCTGTAAAAACATGTGTTTAGCAGCTGTCACTTCTAACAGTCAAATTTTAGTTATATACCTAAATGTTGACTGTCAGAAGTCAACTGTGAGCTGTCATTCAGCACCAAAGAAGTCACGGGGCTACTTTAGGACCCACCAAGGTGTATAAGGGCAACCAGTCCTGCATACGATGTTTGGATAAATGGGAACATCGAAGACTAAAGCATATTGTTCGTTATTTGTATCTAAGTGATGTTACTGACGTGATTTATTTGGAGACAAATGAACAATGTGCTGACATTCTGACAAAGAGTTTGGTTGGAAACAAATTTGAGTATTTTTATAATTATATTGGTTTAATCAATTTCTGATTCACTTGAGTATATTTGTATATATTTGAGGTTATATGTAGGACATTTTTTATAATTTTGTGGTTGTAGTAGAATTGAGAAGGAGTGTTAAAATAGGCAATTATATGTGGGTAAGTTCTAGAATAGGTTGGTACTACTGTTAAAATATAGTTAAATTAATCTGTGTCAATGCCTATGAACTTGTGTATTAGTTGAGTCGTGTTTTTAGTAATTATAACATGTATTGTCAAGTCTAAAATCTGTTAATTATTTCTATAAACTTGTGTACTCCGACATCCTTGGCATTGGAGTTGAGTATAATAATCTGTCTATTGTTTTAAACAATATACTATTATTTCAATTTAGGATGTGTATTATTATTAAAATGCTAACAACTAGGTATGGAACAAAGTAACCGAATCAGTTTCTTTGCAATAGTTGCGCTGCCGAAACAGATGTGAAACGAAGGCTATTACAACAGCGCGCACACAACCGATAGGAGCGCTAGTCTTTGAATTAAGCAATTAAATGCGTTTAAATTTATTTCGTGTTTCAACCTGTTGCATTAGTCACTCACCACTCACCACTGATGCTTATTAGTGTTAGTGTAAGACCGTTACATAACAATTCTAAGAGGATAGCAGCGTCCAACAAACATTGCGTCAAGCGCAAGAACTAACTACCGTGCTCAAACTAATGTAACCATGGCACAGCACCCCCTTAAACAAATAAGAAATAATTGAAACCAATTAAAGACGACCTCACCATCTTACATATATGCGTGAAGCGCAACAAAAACTAAATAGACATGATAAACATAGCATAACGCCCCCTTAAATAAATAATCAGTAAGTGCAAACTATACAAAGATGATCTCACCGTCTTACGTATATCATTGGATGACGAGCAAACAAGAACTAAATTTATATGCATAACAAAGGTACTAAGCCCCCTTAAACTAATCATCGTTAACTACTAACTATCCTCACAGTCTAACGTACCATACCATGAATCGCAAAGCAGCGATTAATATCAGAAGAAAGCCCCCATAGCCGTTTAGAACCATGTGTGTTTTTAGCCAATAAAACAAGCCCATATATAGGGTAACATAAAATATGCCTATAAAAGGTAATAGATCCTCAAACAGGGTTTCAGGGACCATTGAGAATAGGGCAGAACAGATGTGCTAGAAAGAAGGGAGAATAGATCCCATGATATCGAACCGAGCTCTCGTAGATCCAGAGACCCCACCAATTTACTTTAGTCTTATATGTATCCACAGCAGTACCGGGGTTGGTTTGTCATCACGTGATAAGTTTAATTCAAAACCTGTATTATTTTATTATTTCTGTTTGTAGATTTGTTAAGTGGTTTTTTTAAATAAGAAAAGTTAAATAAATGTAATTTAACAAGTTAACACGTGGCCAAAAACTTATCGGTAAGCTTACCGAAAATAAATATCACGCACCGTCACTGCAATGGGAAATTGTTTTTTTGGGGGGTTTAGGTTAGCCCATAATGATTAACATTAAAACATATAATAATTAATTACTTTAATTACTACAACACTTTTTGCTAATGCATTGAAGTGTTTTAAGTTACCCCTCGTATTCTTATCTCGCATGTGTATATGGGGAAACTTTAACATTCATTCGGCAGCCGTATAAAAACTACAATATTTCCCTTTTGTCAAATAAAAGGAAACACTTTACTTTCTTTCACATAGAATGAGCAGGAAATTATTAATTAAGAATTTAAGAAAAATAGTTATGCCTTTAAATAGAACAAACCTTGATTTATTAGATAAATTTTAATAAAACATTGAAGTGGATCAAAACCACATTGACTTGTATTTTTAAAAGAGAGAAATTTATACCCAAACATTTGTTTCTTTCTCAACCATTGGTATGCAGACGATAGTTCGAAAATATCTGTCATAGATATTTGTTCAGTTATACTATTTATGGAAGTAACTGGCTATTCTAGTGTAAGGAGTACCCCTACGACACTCCAGTCTTCACGCATAGTTCAAATTCCAGTGGTCAGCCATTGGAGTCGAAAAGCACTAATATATTTGCATATTAACAAGCACTCAATTCAAAATAATTTCGTAAAGAAGTTTGAACTTCCACGTTTTCATTTTATAGTTTTAGATTATCTGGTGAGTAGAGAAATAATTAAAAAAGCAGATTATAAGTAAAGTGTATATCAACTATAATAATTGATTGATAATGATTTTTAAAGCATTTGCGTGGCTATGCAATAAATACATAATTTTTAATCAAATCTAGCTTAGTACATTGTGTGTGAGTGTGTTTGGTGGGGATGGAGGGGGTAGGAGTCGAATCAAATCGTTTCAGCTTTTTACATTAGTGTTAATATTACAATGTTTATTTTTAGTAGTAAAGTAGTATACCTAGTTAAAATTAGGTCTATCTATTCCAATACTTTTTACAGATTTTAATATACAAATTATTCAAAATTTCACCCTATTAGAATTAAACACGAATTCTCTCCTCAGATGTCGTAAAGCTATTTGATAAGACTGATATCTTACTGCTCTCCAACTCTAAAACAGTCGTTTCCAACCAAGGGGTCATGACCCTATTTGGTGTTCGTGATGTGTTTCGTTAGTGTTTACACGGCTTGTTGAGTTTATAAGTTATATTTACTTTATTCATTTATTAGAATGACTTTAGAAAGGGCAAAATCCTAATAATAAAAATGTAAGTGGTTAAAATTATAAAAAATGTTGTGTTGTCATTTTGATTGGGTTTACACAATTCTTAACTTATGTAGATGACTCTAGCAACCCAATATTTGGGCGAGTGGCGCTGATACCTTAACATTTCAAACACCAACTGGGTTAGATGATTCTCCTTGGCAACATCTTACAAGGGTAATATACGGTCAACGGATTTTTGTAATTTTTAATACTTATAGTACAGAAATGTCTCGACCCAAATAACAAATACCCAAACCCATAGGGCCAGATATCCAGAAGTTTTCGAAAAAATACATTTTGAAAAATGTAGAAACATTACGAGCGAGGGATATACGCTAAAGTTAAGACAATCGACAACAAGTCTCTTGGCTCCCCGGATAGCTCACGAGTCTAATATGCCGTAGATCGCTGGTTCGAGTCCTACTGAAGATTTTTTTCTCCAACTCTTCTAACGCCTATACCCACATAACTTACATGAAAAATTCATCAAATTTATATGCTAGTTAATGGATACTTCAAGTTTCTCACAATTAGAAACGCAGTTATATTATCCCTAGCTTACCTCTCCTTTCCCCTTCGTGTCGTTGAGTTCCTGTGGCTCGGGTCGTCCAACCATTTCCTAGAATCAAGTACCTACGCAACGCAGCTGCTATTCCACAAAAGATTTTTGTGAATCCTTACCCCCTCTAGGGAGGGGGGGGGGGTTCTAGCCGTGTACGGCCAGAGGGGGAAGAGGACGTGTCGTGAAACGGATGGTTGTACAAGCTAGCATTCGCTCGTGAGCTCTTCGATCAGTAAGACGTATTTATAAACATTAGTGTATGAAAAAGAATTTCAATGTAGAATATCAAATCGGTTGATGTGCCTGGCCCATCGACGGTACAAGAAGAAGAAGACGTTGAAGAAGATAGTCTGTTTAGTGAATCTACAAAATTACGCATGAAAGATGCCTTTCTGTATTACCAGCACCTCCTCGAGCGAAATAATCTCATGGCAGCACAATCTTCAGGGCAAATTAATGATGAAGCAATGTTGCTGGCAGAAGACATATTTTATGAATTTACGATACAAACACAATATGAGAAGAAGTTTATAACGGACGATGAATTGATTATGTTTGATGAAATCGACGAGGAAAATGCTTATCAAGAAATTCCACGCGACGATACTTCTGACGACGAAGATTACGAACTGGAAGAGAAAAAAACAAAAAAGGTCGAATGAATATATTTCACTGGACTATAAAATAAAAGCTGTTAACATAGCCAAAGCTCACCCAGGCTGGACCCTCAAAAGTCTGCAGAGCAGAGGGTGCCATCGCTTAAAACGTTACGAGGATTTGGCAAAATGGGAACCGCACATCAAGAAGGGTGGAACACTGTTTGACAAATATGCGGTCGTTGATTCTTGGACATACGATCGCTTCACAGAAGCTTGGGAAAACCACCAGAAAGTCACTACCCGCAACTTGCAGCAGTGGGCTTTAGCTGCT
Organism: Timema californicum; assembly: GCA_902141385.1. Lineage (NCBI taxonomy): Eukaryota > Metazoa > Arthropoda > Insecta > Phasmatodea > Timematidae > Timema > Timema californicum. The sequence continues at coordinate 70,917 of CABFOW010002955.1, forward strand.
GCAAGTCAATTTAAAGACTTCGACTTCAAAGCCTCCGAGCCGTGGGTTGCGAAATTCAAAAGGATGCATAGAATACGCCAACGAAAAATTACCAAATTCGTAACAGAACGATAAACCACAAGGATAGAAGAAACGTTGGCTGCCGCCGAAGACTTCAGAATCCAAACTCGTCACCTGATACCCAATTTCGACCACGATTTCGTAATTAATACAGACCAAACAGGTATTAAAAAAACCTCATGCTTTATGATCAATATATTTTATTGTTAAATATAACGTTTTGTGAAATTTATATCGTGTTTATGTTTTATGAATATTTTTCAGGCTGCCAATATCAGTCTACCTTTGATAGAACTCTTGCGACCCAGGGATCAAAGGTAGTTCTTGTGAAGAGAAAGAATATGAATAAGGTGACGCATTCATATACGGCGCAATACGCAGTCACTTTATCTGGCAAATTATTGCCCCTTGTGTTCGTATGCCTACAAGAGACAACCGGTTCATTCGGGCCCAGGGTACAAAAACAGTAGATGAGTATCTTCAAAAATATAAAAACGTCGTCGTCACCTCATCATAGTCCGGAAAGTTGACAACAAAGCTCTACACGGATTTTTTAGTAGGCGTATTAAAGCCGTACGTCAGAGAGGAAAAGTTTCTCTTACTTATTGATTCTTGGGGAGGACAGACAAATACTGCGATGTACGATGAAATTTTTAAAGACGAAGCTCGTCTGCCGACGTGCACTGTAAAGATTATCCCTCCAAAGTGCACCCCGTTGGTCCAGCCGTGCGATGTATATTTCTTTCGGCAGGTGAAAAATTTTATAAAGCGTTTGCAGAACTGCGCCTACTTACTGGAACGGGAATGCGAAATTAACTCTAGAGAGGATTGCTTGAAAATTCATTCCATCGTACATCACCAGCTGTCTTCCCCAATCTTTGGCAACATGATCCGGTACGCATGGCATGCCAGTATAATCATTGACGATAAGGAAATTTTTATGAACGTGAACGAAGTTTGTTTTCCGATGGAGATTTTGAAAAATAAATGTAGTTGCAAAAATTCATCCTTCATACAGTGTGCGAGGTGCCGTAAAACGTTTTGCTTTCCTTGCTTTTACGACGAATATCATCCGGGCTCCTGTGAAACTTTGGAGCAAGAGTAAAAGGTTACGTGATTGTAAGAAAAACTATAATGTAATAAAAAAGAATGAATACCATATATGTAACGATTATTTTTGTACTGTAAGCTAGTTAGAATTAAGGAAAAATATAAAATAAACAGATTTCTTACATTACATTTTTGTAAAAAAAAATTCATTCATTATAAACATTCTAATGTAAGTGATGTGGGTATAGGCGTTAAAAGAGTTGGAGAAAAAAAATCATCACTAGGACTCGAACCAGCGATTTACGGGATACTAGACTCGTGCGCTGTCCGGGGAGCCAAGAGACTTGTTGTCGATTGTCTTAACTTTAGCGTATATCCCTCGCTCGTAATGTTTCTACATTTTTTAAAATTCATTTTTTCGAAAACTTCTGGATATCTGGCCCTATGGGTTTGGGTATTTGTTATTTGGGTCTAGACCTTTCTGTACTATAAGTATTAAAAATTACAAAAATCCGTTGACCGTATATTCCCCTTGTTAGTCACATTCATATGGTCATTACATAAGCAATTTTATGGTAATTCAAACCAGTTTATAACCTGAACGGGAAGTAAGACACAGTGCTAAAAAAAATATTAAGCAAGAGTGATTAATATCGCGCTCTGTTGGTTTGGTTTTTCAGTGACGGTGAGGTTGGGATTCAAATGTTGGCTGACCGTACAAGGGGTGATATTTCCTAAATGGCTTGCACTTCACCCTCCAAGCAAATAAGAGTACATTTCCTTTAAACCTGTAATTAAATTCGAATAGTATAGGGATTACTGGATTTTTAAGATCGTTTATCTTGAAAACAAAATCTAAATTAGGCTGCACGCCCTCGTAGGGTCATAAAAGAGCTGCCCGACTATCAATGACCCACGATGTGGTCATGCTGCAACTTCAGGTTTTCAAATGGGCCCACCTTATAACTGTGAATTTAAATTTTAAACCATTCAAAACAAGGGTGAATATACGCATAGGCCTAGTAGGCACGTGCCTACGGGGGCAGATTTTAGGGGAGGCAAATTTTTAATGATGAAAGAAAATACATTTTTTTATACCAGTTAAAATAATTTTATGGCTTCATCGTGCGTGTGATTGTTGTGATGAGCTGTATCTGGATACTAACATGACAGAGGATCGCTTTAATTCACTGACAATAGTTTTAATTTAAGCTTACTTATTGGATAAAATGGATGTCTGGCATTTTCGACCAGTTCGCTCAGCAGAAATCAAGGTAAAATATATTGACTATTTTATTACCGTGTATATGCTAATATTTAATTTGTAGTAACATGTTCTACAGTCTACTGACGCAAACTTTATATTGTTAAATGTAACACTATTTGAATTTGTGTTTTGTGATAGTGTAAGAGTATTGATTTCAAATTTTTAAGCAGATTCTTAATATTTTTTTAAAAAACCTCACTATAGTAAATAATCAAATAATGTAAGCACTTTTTATCTGTCATTCCAAATATAATACTTGTGTATATGGTATTTATGTGTCGGTGTATGAGGGATGGTAGAGGGAAAACGGGGATTTAGAAGGTTAGAAATAAAGGTAAGAAAAGTGGGCGGCAAATTATCTAGTGTGTATGGGTGGTACAATCGTAAATCCACCCCTGATTCGAAATGGTGATTTTTTTAAGGGTGTTGATAAAAATTGTATTTATTTTTGCTCTCAACTAAAATGTAGAAATAAGTATTATATATTAATATATATATAATAGTGATATATAATTAAATAATTAACTCTTTCAAAATTTTGTATTATTCTCTTTAGCACTTGGTTCGCTCTACGATTGAAAATATCACTAAATAATCGTATAGTACTATTTAGCTTTCATATGTTGGTTAGAAAGGCTAAGTTATTGTAGATGTAACGTTCTTATGGCCGCTGACATCTTTAATATAATATACGCTCTGTGGTGACTAGTGACAGCTTCGAACAGCTGATTATTTGCCAGCGATATGTATATACATATTTTGTAGTTGTTTACCATAAACATTAAATATACATTTTAGTGGTTTAACAGCTCCAATAAGATTATTTATTTTGGGAGATTTAAAAAAAGGTAACTCATTCATGCACTTAAAACACTGTCTTTTGCTATCATCCATTTTCTCCTTAAACCTTGCTTTAAAGATAAATAAGCCTTTGGCACTGACAACAATTAAGGGGGTGATTACATTTTGTATATTAAAAAATTATACACGTGATATTATTAACGCAAGATAGTTTTTAATGTCTGTTTTTCTTTAATTTCATTGTGGTCTAGTGGGAGTTCCTGGCTACAGATCCATATTTACCGGGTTCAATTCCCGGCTCACGCTGCTTATGCAACGGCCAAGAGGGCTGAGTTTGTAAGATTTACTGCTAGAAAATATTTTAGAATTTCGAGAAGCACAAAAGGGCCACATATTCGAGGGCAAATTGGCAAGACATTTTACTATTTAAAATCTTAAAAACAAAAAGAGCATCCAAATAGTCTTTGCGATAACAGAGCTTAGAGCCCTTAAATGTTTTCACTTCTGTCGAAATCATTGAACTAAACAAAGGTTAAAATAACTTATCATTGCAAACAATGACAAATTTGTATTGGACATATTACATTCTGAGAAAGTCATTCAAGTTAATGGAATTATACGCCACACTATCATATTATAGTTTGGATCTGACCAAAGTAAAATACAAACTTATAATAGAATCAACTTTAGAGAGTGAGGAAATGACATACTTGATAAGGCTAAGTAATATAAGATAGTGGAACTGTATGATAAACATGATATTGAACGTAGAGCTTATGGTCTAATATTACACCTGTGACATGAATATATAGATTAATAATAATAATAATCATCATCATCATCAATGTTGATTGTAAGAAGTGTTTGTTGCATTACTTTCTAAAAAGGCTCACTATGAAAATTAGACTCCAGTAGACACCAAACTACTTACTAAACATAGTTTAATAACAGTGTTTTGAATTGTTTGTTGAATGTTGTTTCTACTTTATTAAGGAACCATGGTAGTACAAAGAGGTACAACTTCCTGGTCGTCACCTCCTTCAGTGGACTTGCAGCAACAAACCCAGACTGTCACACACATCAAACAGGAGTTTGACCCAGATCTGAACATGGCCTCTCTACTTGCGTGTAGTGCCGAGCAGCAAACTATAGTGGATTGGGTGAGTGGACGTGATAAAGTGTAACGCCTGTGTGTAAGAACGAGGCTAAAAGAAACAGAAGATCAAACAAAGTCGAAGGTACAATGAGTTGCAGCAAAGGAAATAGGAACTAAACTCTCCTTTGACTCAACTTCACCCTTCTATTTCGCTCAGCCTTTTTCATACATACATACATACATACATGATTATATCTTGTTCTAACATGAATATTCACACATAGTAAGATAGAATTAAACTTCACTCATGAATTATCATATTTAAACAGACCCTTCACCTTCATTCACTGGCGCAGACAGGATTCGTTTGTGGTTGAGGGTTTAATTTCACTCACCAACTAAGAGGGGGCCATCGGTTTTTCCTGCGGAAAATTTGAAAATTTAAGTACTGCAAAATGTTAATGCATCAAAACCAATACAATAATATCCAAAATAAATTAAAATTCATAAAAATTGTCATAATTCTGTAATCATTATGACTATTAAGTTTTTATGAACAAATTTTTATTCATGTATACTGTTATAATATACAAACATGCAAGTTTCAATAAATTGTATTTTGGAAATTTGATTTATAAAATTATTTTATGAGCTAAAATCTGAAAATTCAAACAAATAACTTGCACTAACTCTTAACTCACAAAATCACTTTTGTACTAATTTACTTTAGTCTTGTGTTAATATTTTTTTGGCTTCATAGAAAGTTCATTGAAAACTTCATCCTACCCATGTGGAGAAATAATATCTGGCCAGAACTGGTCCATATCTGGGCCAGATATACCCACGTTCCCACCAAGTGGGCATAGTTCTGTCAACACACTCACAATGTTCACACCAAGTGGGAATAATTCTGTCAACACACACACGATGTTCACACCAAGTGGGCATAGTTCTGTCAACACACTCACAATGTTCACACCAAGTGGGCATAGTTCTGTCAACACACTCACAATGTCCACACCAAGTGGGCCTAATTCTGTCAACCCACTCACAATGTCCACATGAAGTGGGCATAGTTCTGTCAACCCACTCACAATGTCCACACCAAGTGGGCCTAATTCTGTCAACACACACACAATGTTCACATCAAGTGGGCATAGTTCTGTCAACACACTCACAATGTTCACACCAAGTGGGCCTAATTCTGTCAACCCACTCACAATGTTCACACCAAGTGGGCATAGTTCTGTCAACCCACTCACAATGTCCACACGAAGTGACGTACATACTGCACATGCTCAATATCCCATTATCACTCCTATCCTCTTGCTGTGGGCATGAGTGTTTGAATCTAAAGAGAGAATTTATTTTACAAATGCATGCAACCTAATCGCCAAACATTACACCGCTTTAACCATAGTAAGAAAGTGGCCTCTTAGGATAACAACCTCTTGTATGTATTTGCCATATTTACTCGAAATTAAGAGTCCATCGCATATAGAAAACCAACCCCAGTTTTTGAAGGGAAAAAATCTCACAAAGGTAATCAACTTACCTTTTAAACTAAATATTATTGTTTGATTTTACATTACCAGGTGAAACGAAATACCAGATTTTTCTGTTAGCTTTCAAAGCTGAAATTTTTCTGACTGCATTACTTAATTACTTACTCTTATGACAACAGCAACTCGAAAGTTTATTGCCGCACCTACAAAAGTACGCTACTTATTCCTATCTTGAGCTAGTTCTACCCGGTCCACCTCATTACACTAGCTCTTGCAGGTTCATTCTAATGTTATCCTCCCATCTTCATCTAGGTCGTCCCAATGATCTCTTTCCATTGAGTTTGCCAGTCAATACTCTAAACATGGTTCTAGATTATCCCATTCATGCTGCATTTACTACCCACTGTAATCTTCGATACTTGATTATCCTAACATTGTCTTGTGATGAGTAGAGGTTATGTAACTCCTCATTATGTAACCTCCTCCCCTCCCCAGTAGTCTCATTGCTTTTTGGGACAAATATCTTCCTAAGTACCAGGTTTACGAATAACCTAAATTTGTTTTCATCATTTAAGGTACCGTAAGAGATCCAATCTAATATCATTATTGCTAGTTAAAATAATTGTTCCTAAATATTTAAACTCATTAACCCTGCCAAATGATAGGTTGCTCACAGTAATTTCCAAACTATCCCAAATCTGTGTTTTCTATGTAGGCCCTAATCATATTCCTATTTAGTCTTTTCAGCATTAATTTAAGTTATAAACCTATTCTTTACTAACTAGACTCTGATAAATTTTTTGTATTTATTACAACAGCTTGCTTACTATTGCCCAACAATACTAAATCATCTGCATATACTAATAGTTGTATTGTATCGTTTAACGTCAACCCTTCCCTATTCTCTTGTATTACCCTGATAGCAAACTATAGGGCTAGATTAAAAGAAATGGGGAATTAAACTTTTATAAATCCAAACTAATTTTAATCAAAACCGTTGGTGCTCAAATACACAAGCCACCACCAGTCGATTGGTGACCTGGTGGTCTAGGGGTAAGGTGTCGGATTTCTGTGCTGGGGGTCCGGGGTTCAATCCTCGTTCCCGGCACAGATTTATCTGATTACCAAACCCTTCCTTCACCTCTGACAAGACATCTTGTGAATGTGGGGAATGCCAGGCTTCCACCGTGGTTCGGATTCCACGNAATGTGGGGAATGCCAGGCTTCCACCGTGGTTCGGATTCCACGTTAAACTGTAGGTCCTCCATTTCATCTCACAACCACCCTGCCATTACACATTAGCGTAAGTGCGTATAACCCGAACGGGTAGTAAGATGTGGTGCTAATAATAATAAACACCACCATCCAAGTTCAGCTAAACAGAATCTTGAGTGTTGACATAACTAAATTGCATCCTAACCAGTGTCTCCTTCTGATATTGGTAAAACCCAAGGTTGCCAAGCACCTGTAAAACCGTTAAAACTGGGAAAATACATGGATATTTTGTATCTCTAAAAAAATAAAAGATAAAATAAAGGGAATTTCATAAAAGAACTACTTCAATACGTGTGAATTTAACTGCAAGATTTAAATATAAGCTTTTTGCCTAGGAGGAATATTGAACTGAATAACTAAGCACACTAATCTTTCTGAAACATCAGGTTAAGTAATGATTACATTTCTCCATCAAGGTCAAATCATCCTGTTCTAAACACCAATGATATGATTTCACACTAATAGATTTTATGAAATCAGCATCATCATTACCATCTGCTTCAAGCCTGTGGCCAGGTATACATAAAATGCCTCCATCTTCCTCTATCCTTACACAATTCTTCCTGCTTTAATGGCTTCCATTCTTCTTCTCTCACTTGCACACTTTTTGTTACCTGCTCTTCCCATCTCATTTTTGGTCTTCCTTGTGGTCTTATCGTACATACTTCACCTCAATCATTCCCTTTGGTATTCCTTTCTGTCTGCATCACACGACCAAACAATATTAGCTTTACTATGCAATAATACATTTTATTCTTCTATACTACATAATTTTTGTAGTGTTGGTAAAATTGGAATTCATTCCCGAAAACATGGGGAATTCTGTGTATTATAAAATTATGGCAACCCTGAAACCACAGCTACCTAGCAGGCCCGTCAGGTACTCAAACCGGACCCTATACCAGGGGAAAAGCGTGACTCCCCCCTCTCTTTGTACTACTCAATTTTAGTAGCGGCGGAACCTTATTTGCCTAGGGGCAGTTAGAAAAAAAAAGTGTTGATAAGAAGCTTTGACATTCAAATGAAAGGGGAACCTGGGAATCCTCCCTATCTGAGTGTTTGAAAATCGTATGCACCTAAACAATATTTGAAGGGGTACTCCTCCATAAACATACTTTTGAAATTTGAATGTCCCTAGAAGCTATTTAGAGTGGTCTTCCCCTGGCATATTTTTTTTAAAATTGGACGCCTCTAAAAGCTATTTTGAGTTTGGGACAAGTCCAGTTCTTAGCTTAATATTTGAATATATCGGAGAGGAGTGTAATAAATATAGAGATGGTGGGGATAAAAAAAAACCAGGAACTGGGGGAGTTTACTGCAGTTGATTATTTACATTGAGGGAAATGCCCCCTTGTTACACCACCACTGATCAATAATTTAGGTTTGTACATTTAAGAAAAAATTCTGTCACTTTTACAAAACAAAAGCAATACACACAAATTAATATGTAGTTGAACATTGAAATGTTATGCACATGATTAAATACTTAGATTAAAATTGAACTTGATTCACTTCCCATTTCTCTTCCCAATAGACTGGGCCCCGGCCCCTGGAAGTGACAGACCCAGTGCCATCCTATCAATACTCACTCCCTCAAGGTGGTCCTAGTACCGAGATAGCTGACCAACATAAACATTTCAAATTGAATAATGTTATTTGATTCTTCCAACAACCAATCAAACTTGTTTTTTATTGCGACACTTGTGTTTCAGCGCAACACATTCAACATGCGTCAGGTAAATCTTTCCAACCTGGGGCTACGGTCCTCCTACAGGAACCACATCCCCCTCAGTAGGTTTCGAGGTCGATGTCTTACCAGTCCAGCCAAGTCCTTGGATCTGCTGCGTCAGAACATCCAGTCGGCCATCAACAAAGAAATAGATGCCATCATAAAGAAATATTTGGAGGTAAACTGTGTAACTATGGAAGGATTCATTGACTCCTCAGACCCTCTCAACATCTTATAGTATAATTGATGTTCGAGGATTTTAAATTATTTCAGAGTCAAGATTAAAAAAATGATCATTATTTTTCAATTAATTTTTTCAATTTTAGCTTATTTCAAAGTTATTAAGGTGGGAGTATAAGAAACGTGATAAAAGGTCAGTATTTGTGCAGTTTTTATACCACTACCCTTTTTTTCTTAAACAAGATAAAATTATTGGTCCATATTTCTATTTCCTCTGAGATTTATAATTTTCCATGATTCAAATTCGAGTTTCAGAATTTGAAAGTAAAATGAAAATTTGGATTCGTAAAATAGTGGATTCTATCCAACTCTACTATAATTCCAAATATTTTATTACATTTGTAAAATGTTGCCCAACATCTTATCTTAGTTGGTAGAGTGCCTATCTACTGATACAAGGGTCCCAGGTTTGATTCCCTGCATGGCCAAAAAAATTGTCATTGGTGAAATGTGGGATTCCAGTTTATTGCATTGATGAATTGACAGCCAGGAGACCGGTTGTTGTGTCTTCTCTAGATTTAAGTTAGTTTATAATTGCTAATATATATATATTCTTTTTTTAAATCATATTTAACATGCACTTTATGAACTGACTGATTATATAAGCACACGAGTATTTCTATAAGCGAGAGCAAAAGAGCCTACCAATTTTTCCCGCAAAGGTATTTTCACATTCTTTCCTGAGTGATTTTACATGCCACAATCGGCATGGGACCGACAGCTTTACTTCCCCTCCAAAAGAAGTTGTATTTTGGATTTTTATCACTCAAGGAAAATCTGTCGACCCTGTCTGCATTTTAACTATGGGTGTGTGAGTACTTGGAACTTCAAGTTCAAGTTGATTTTTGCTAGCTGCTCAAACAAGACTTGAAAAATTTTACAATACTTGAAACATTTGATCACTCACAATTTTTTATCTTTTTCTCAAAAATTCTTAGTTTTAATAATTTGGATACAATTTTAAGATATAATTTCATGACAAATAGTCTATGAATATTTCCTTTTCTCTAGTTAAAAAAAGAATTATTGGCTGCTATATTTATTTAAAATTTCAAATTTATGTTTGTACTTATTTATGGTTTATGCATGGATATATCAGTATTAAATAAATTCAACTTGAAATATTTTATGTACAAATATTGTTCTATACAACCTGAACTAAAAAAAAAATTCTTTTAAACTCGACTTGAAGCGAAAAATCCCTACCTACTCGCACACTCCGATTTTGAACCCATGAACATAGGGTCCTGAGGCCAGCAATTTACCCCAAGACCATCGAGGCTGACCCCATATACTGATATAATCAGTCTATTTGTAAAGTGCATGTTAAATATCTCAAATAGAATAAAAAAAGATCAAAATTTCCTCGCAAGAAAGAAAAGTTGCACTATTACAGACTTTGGAATCTACTTTTTTTTTTTGTGTGTGTGTGATATTTTGCAGAAGTTCTTCCAGCCGGCCGTCGACAACATTCGCAGCAACTTGGGCGGAAACTGCGTGACAGAGGACCATGTGCGGGACATTTGTCGACAGATCCTCGAGGAAGCTAAACAGATGTACTGCAGCGGGTCCCAGTCACGGGGCAGCTCCCCGTACAATGAGCTGAGTGACTCCGAAACTGGCAGTATTGGGGAGTACAGGTTCGGCCGACCCACCTCCAAGGTGAGCCTCCTTCTCTCACCCTCTCCCCCTAGCCTACCTTGTAATTTTGACAATAATGTCAAGTTTATCTAAACTTTTTTTTTATTGCTAATGCATTGTTAGTTGTGTATTGGCCAAATCTTAACATTATTAGCTGTTAAATCTACACACTGTCACCTTACAATTCTAGAGGTTGTACAAATTGAGTTTCCATCTCAAACTTCAGTCATATCATTTATGTGACCCTAATATTTTATTGCTATAAAACTGGCTATATCAATGTATCTTGGTGTCCATTTAGGCTACCTTTAACTTCAATTAACTGATATAGAAGACAGTGAGGTGGTTTAATTTTAAGATAATGCACCAGTATTTCCCTTGTAAGACTTTAGAAAAACTACTTGATGCACCTGAATACTCTACAGCGCATACATTGTCAAATGTGCATGCACACTGATTTGAGATGGTTAAGTTTGAGAGTTGATTGGCTCTTCCATGACGAACATCTCAGGCAGAGCAGACAAAGTAGAGATGAGTTGAACTTCAGCAGAGCAGCTCACGCTGATGAGGCAGAAATTTTGTGATTGACTTAGAGCTTGTCACGTGACCCCGTTTCTGTTTCGCGCGCGTTTTTTGATGAACGTGTGAATCCACAGTAAGGGTGTTAAAACTTGATTTCTCAATACCTTGGATTGTTACTGGTATCAATAGAATCAATAATCAATCTTGATATCACAATTTTCTATGCCCTGAGTTTGTTCTTGAAGCCTGTTAACCGAACAAAATAGCAATATTAATAATGCTAGCTTACTTTTAGTGTTGACCATCATTAGTCCTTTTGCTGTTTCAATTTATTACCGCAAATTCTAATTATTGTACTTAACATGACCTCTGTGTTCTAGTAAGATTACAAAAATCAAACGTAGCTGTATTATTAATTTTTCTACTATTTACATTTTTTACTTGTGGCTTTGCAGATACATTAAAGTACAATGTATAAATAAATTGAGTCAGAATCAATAATTAAAAAATTAAGTTTAAAATTTAAAACATAAGGTTAAAATTTAAGAATCAAAATTGAGTACAATAGGAACTGTGAAGTGTTTAGCTTACAGCTTTCCAGAGTAGAGTTGAGCATGCTAGCCTTGAGTTAACCTGGTTGGTGAGGGGGCACAGTCCTGTGATGGATGCTAACTCCTTTGGTTTGTCAGCAGAGTCCTCTGTTCCGCAAGAGGAAGGAGTCGGACACAGACTCGGAAGCCAGTCAGTCAGCACGCAGGAAAAGGAGCAAACCACGCGGTGTTGGCAGCCTCCTCCCCTCTCCTACCAAACACATCCGAGGGGAACCTTTGCGACATGAAGGCCCCAAGTGGGACCCAACCAGGATACTCAAGAGGACACTCTTTGTCATGGGCGCAAGGCAAGTACCATGTCTGTGGTTAAGATAACGGTAAAGTGTGCACAGAATATTAACTAATCTGAGCCAAACCATAGTTCAAGCTATTAAATTATATATTCGGGTTGGGTGTACCAATGGTAGTTTTTCTCTCTTTCTTTCTTTTTATCTCCCCCCCCCACACACACACACACACACAAATGCACATACACTTTCTCTTATTTCAACTTTCCTTGTCCCTAACACTTAGCATGATTAGTACATATGCATATAAACCAAACAGTGGTGCAAATATATATTAATTATCACCAGAAAAAAAATGTATTGATAAATTTACAATTTTTTCCCTACCGTCTCTTATGACTATCCAGATTATATGCATTTTAACTATACTAATGGGATAGGGATGTGCAAGGTAGAATTTATAAGAAATGTACCTACATTGCGAAGGGAAAGTGGGACACTCCTAAGAAAAACCACCTTCATAACAGTCAATTGATTCAAACCCCAACCTCCCCATCACTGGCAAACCATACTCTATATCAGGGGTTTCCAACTAGCGGCCTGCAAAAGCTTTTTAAGAAAAAAAAATATTTTTATTAAATTTCAAGAAAAGTTATGAAAAATATTTCATAGCTCGTTAAAAATTTTTATTAATATTCATACGAAAAAATTGAGCAAACGAAGTCGGAATTAATAGTCAGCCATTCTACAAGTAACGCACCACATCACACAGTGTAGGACCCAGCAAGAGTAGTTGGACCCCTCCATTGACCTCTCTCCCCTTCACTCCCGTAACAATAGACTCGCCCGGCAAGGCTTGCTGGCTACTCCGCTCGTCTTCACTCGAGCTCAGTCGCGCTTTCTTGACGTGTAGTGAAGTTTCTCAAGTTACTGTCCATTTTGAAGGCTTTGTTTTGTTTTGAGCCCTTTCTAAAGCAGTTTTACTAGAAATTGAAGCAGAATATGGAGACTTGCTGCTGTACAACCATGTAAGGTGGCTGAGTGCAGGAACGTACCATGAACGGTTTTTTGCTATTCGTAAGGAAATCCCTGAATTCCTTAATAAGTTTGTTTAGTCTGATACTACAGAACTAGAATAAGAAATTCAAAGCCCAGAATTTTTAAAGCAGTTATCTTTCCTAACAGACATGACATATCACCTTAACCCCTTAAACCTGACTATTCAAGGAAGAAACCAGATGGTATCAGATATAGTGGGAACTGTAAATGGATTTCAAAACAAGTTAAACATTTTCAAATGTTCTTTGGAAAACAATGAAATGACACATTTTCCTTGCTGTCTACAACTAGCGGCAGAGAAAGACCAGGAAACTATAGATTTTTCAGATCTCAGTTCACATATTCAAGAGATCACTGAAGAATTCAACACACGATTCAAGGAAACTGAAACACTGAAAAGCCGTGTACAGCTATACATGAATCCTATTGGTGCTACAATTGGAGAACAAGAATCACACCTACAACTTGAGTTGTGCGATCTACAAGCCCATTCCTACAGACCAGACAAGAAAAGGCATCACATTTTTTAAACTACTATCCAGCGAATAGTACCCAAACTTAAGACAATTTGGACTAAAAATGACTTCAATGTTTGGGAGCACATACATATGTGAAAGTGTTTTTTCTTCTATGCAATTCATTAAAACTCACTACAGAAGTCGACTTGCAGATTCTTACTTGCTGCATCTTTTGAGATTAGTAACAACAGAGCTAGAGGTGGACATTCGTTCATTGGTAGATGCAGCTGATCGACCACAGTACTCCCACTAAATTGTCCTTTTTTAAGTTTTATTTTGACTACATTATTAATTTCAGTTTGACTTTGGGTTAGGTTTTTTTTAAATATTAAGTCAAATAAATTGACATTGTTCTTCGAAATTCAATTGTTTTGAGTATAATAGTTTTGGTTTATTTTTAATTTCACTCTTTTATGCAATTGTAAAATAGTGTTTTAAGCAATTAAAATGATTAAACCTTTGTTTCAATTAAACTCTGCATATTATTTAATACTGGAACCTCTGTTCTATTTGCAGAATTATACGAAAATTGGACTATTATTAAAATGTGGCCCACAATCATGCCTAAGGTTTCCACTGTGGCCCTTACAAGTTGGAAACCCCTGCTCTATATGATCCTTACATTCAGTCCCTGTGTCCACCGATGCGGGTATGTAAAATTTAACACTCTTTTGAAATTGTAATATTTTCAAAACTTTTTTTTTTAGAGCCAATAAAGTGCTGGGTTTCGGTCAAACCCGTGGAAGACTGTACATTAAGCACCCAGGCCTTCTCAAATACTCTGGAGACCAAGAGGACAAGGAATGGCTGTCAAGACACAACTTGATGCCACCATCGGGGGGAAAGGCATATCTCATGGTCCTGGACGACATCAGGGAACTAGCCGAGACAGACGAATACAGGTCAGTAATTACTCGAGCTGAGACAGACGAATACAGATCTGTAATTACTCTAGCTATATATTTTTTAAATACAACAAAATGGAAAAATAAATTTTAAAATTATAAAACTATTTCACTGATCTCAATTTTGTGGTTGTTGAGTGAAGCTGCGGAAAACCAAACTTATTTTCCATTGTGATCTTGTATCACATTTATTTGTTAATTGATCATGAGGAGCATGTTAGATGGTACAAGGAGAAACAAGATTAGGAATAAAGTTATTCGGGAAAGAGTGGGGGTACAGGGAGTACATGAAATAGTAGAGGAAGCACAACTGAGATGGTATGGGCATGTAATAAGGATGGAAAAAGAAAGGATACCAAAGAAAATTTTGGAATTGTAAGGAAAAATATCGCAAGGGAGGCCAAGAAAGAGATGGGAGGAGCAGATAACAGAAAGTGTACAAGTGAGAGAGGTAGATGGAAGAATGTAAAGGAATAAGAGTGGTGTAAGGATAGAGGAAGATGGAGGCATTTTACTACCCAGCCACAGGCTGGAAACGGTGATAAAGTTGATGGTCATTTAATGGGCTCTTTAAATTATATGATTTCAAGATATATTCAGTTGAATATAAGGGGATAGCTTTTACAGTAGCTCAAAGAATGTATTCCAGCTTCTTTTCACAATTTTTTTTATAATTTACTAATAAACTATATTTTGTTAACTAAAACAAGATTTGTTTTACACACTTTTGTTGAATTTTTACAAATAATTCATGAATTCTTAATGATATTCAAGAAAATATTGAATACAAGATCTGGAAAAATTAAAAAAATATTATTTAAAAAAAATATTTGAATTTGAATTTGTTCAAGAGCTGTAATAACGCTTGTTGGTGGCTCTGCCCTAATATAATTATAGGAAAAACTCCAGACCAGTAATTTACCACTTAACTGAACATATTAATGTGATAATGAATGCATTTTAGCAAAAAATATTGACATTAAGTTACTATCTCTATTACCATATTATATTAGAGAAGTCACACTACCCATTTTTCTCTATCCCAATTCTTATGTTGAACCTTGACTATTTTTGATACTCGATGTCAATTCTTTGTTACCACCCCTCTACTCCTTATTTCTCTATGTAACGCTCTTGCATTCCAGAAAGCGGCCAGTCATTCTCTACCCCTCTCTCCCCCTTCAATGTTCGCAATCTCTAGCTAAACATTCCCCTCCCTTGCTTCGTGGCCGCTTGGTGACGAGCCGAGCGCTCCCGAACCACCTATCTGGGGGGATAAAAGGAGTAGACAGACCGCTGGCTGGCATCAGTCATCGGGAGCCCAGCTCCGCGCTGAGTCGCAACCTCTCGAGGAATAAACCATTGTCA
>CABFOW010002956.1:0-23187 GCA_902141385.1 Timema californicum
CATTGTAATAAAACATGGATTTAACAACAATTTTTACAAGACATTTCCATGATAAAACTTTATGGATTTGAGAATAGCCACACAGCTTCGGCTAAACTTTTGCCTGTCGTTTTCATATTTATTGATTACTGCTATCCTGCACTTTTTAATCTACTAGTGATTCAAGAAAATACTGTTTTCATATCTGATGAATTGTCTTGAAGTTTTCCGATAACAATACATCGAGTGAAAGTTTCTATAACTTGCAAGACGGCAAAAGTTCAAGAAACCCGATTATGACTAAGACGAGCATGTTGGCTGAACATACCTACGTATGTGATTTTGTGCCCCCTGTAGAACTTTCAATGAACCAACATACAATGCGGTTTGATACATTATACAATCTAGGACTATACGATTTGATATTTTTATGTTTGAAATTTGGGTATTATTTGATCTTGTTAGGTTGGCGCACTAAATGTTTACACTTTCAAGGAATCATTCCCAAAAAAATGGTTGAATTTGATTACCAAATATGTCCAATGTTTGTCAGAAAATTAGTGTTTAACAAGTCTGATACGCTTAGTTTAAAGGTCGTTAAAAAAAATACAACTCTTATGTTGTCTTCCTTTTTTTTTCAATATTTTATGGCACAAGTGTAAGAATTCAGTTTGGAGAAACGCATACAAAAAAGATTTGAGTTATAAATTTTAAAAATTGAATCAATTAGTTCAGTGAAATATCGGATTGAGTTCTCCAGTAAAATATTGGTACCAAAAACATTGCTTGGCTAGATTGAAACAATTTTATTTATACAGCAATAAATTTGTCTTAAAGATTTTTCTTTAATAGAACGATTTCTGTGACACTCAAAATTGTGAAGCTGTAAGCTTTTACATACTATCTAAAAATACTTCCAGTATTTATAGTTAGTTTTGTAGTAACAATTTTTTTTTCAGGTATGAGATTTGATATTTAAATACATACCATATTTGTAATAAAATATTATTTAAAAAAAACAGACTTTTTAAATCTATTTTAGGTTCACACAAGCCTAAACAATATTTTTGTCATGCTGAAAATTTGACAAAACCAAAGGAGAACTGACAAAAAAAAAAATATGAAAACATGTATAATTGTTTTAAGGCCGGTCTTTTGACTACCGGATAAATACTGCTATCAGGAAAGTAAAGTTAGCTACCAGATAAAGGCTTATCAGCCACTTTAATATTTTACACGTAATATGAACTGAATTTATCTGTTGCTGTAGAATAAATATATTTTTAAGTATAAAACGCAAGGTTGGTAATGTTTTTTTATTGGTGCATGCAAGCGTACAACCTGGAAAGTGGCTACAACACTCAACATTTGTTAAATAATGTCGGCTAAACGAGTGTGAGTAAACAGATGGCGTCACGTGGGTGCAGAAGCTAGGTTGTCTTGCGAGTATTAATTTCAGTGTTTATATCAAAATGTGGGAAATAGTTGGGTACAACGTTTACAAAATTTCATTTATTGTACTCAAATTTAAATAATTTGTTCTTATATAACTATAACTCAACAAATAGCTTGTCAGTTTTTATAAAAGTGTGAATTAAATATTCTAACCTTATAAGCGTATAGCCGGAACAGATAGTAAGACGCGGTGCTAGGTTTGATCATTCTAACTTTATATATAGTTAGAGCTTAAGCCTGTGCCTACTGAACACACAAACCAAGATTTTTACCTAAAAACAGACTCTGATAAACGAAACCTCATGAATATCAACGTGTCACTATGGCAGCAGCCATTTTAACTTCCAGATAAAAGTTATCAGGTATTTAAATCTCCTGATAAAAATGTGATAGATAAATACGTTTTATCTGGCAGATAAATACTATCGGGCAGTCATAAGAAGCAATTTTAACTTATCGATCAGATAAAAATATTTATCCAAGAGTCATAAGACTGGCCCTTAATGTAATGTAGTGAGATCTTTTAATCTAAACAAATTACTTTAATAGTTTTTCAATCTGTGTTTTGATCTGCTTTGTATAAAATTTTAATAAATCCGCTAGAAAATTACATTATTTTGTGCAAAAAAAAATTAATTTGATTAGAACAGTTGATAGCATATAAAGAGTACTAGGTAAAAGGGAGGAAGGTCCCATTTTAACTCAAATTTAGTTATCATCTGTTAGACAATCATGAAACCTTTTTAACGCACTTTACATTGTGGTTAAAAGCGGTCTCTGTAATAATTAAATTAATTTTAAAAAAACAAGAATTTGCTGGAGTTCTTATGTGGAAACCTATTAGTTGTCCTGGAACATATGTGTAAGATGTCTTCCCCCTTTTCCCCTTAATATTATGGGCTATTTCATCTTGGACATTATATTTTGTAACTAACCTACTGCTAATATTCAATACTAATACTAAAAATAAAGCCTTTGAATCCTCAAGGAGTCTCGAGGATTCGAGAAAATATCGAATTGGTGATTGAAAAAAAAAATAGCGAGTTAAAAAAAATTAATTAGAAATTGTTTTATAGCTCTAATACTGTTTATTGTTGGTCCAGGCCCAACATAATTAAAGTGAAAACTTAACAACCAGACCATTAATGTAACATTTAGTTACTATTTTGAAATTCAAGGGTAAACTGAAGATTTAGATTCATAAAAAAGTGGCTTCAACACATCTCTAATTAATATAATAATATAATGTTGATTGAAGTTTAAAAAAATCTGTGTTACTTAATGGTTTGGATGGATCAGATTTATATTAAACCAGTAACACTTTTTTAGTTGGGACATTTTATCAAGAAAGTTGTCAGCAGTGAAAGTTTACACATTTTTAAGTTGTTAAATGAGCGGAATTGAAAACAGTTCCAATCATTAAAATCACAGTGTAAAGACCAGACTTCTGAGAGGATAGGTAAAGTAGGGTGGACTTTAAGGTAATACAAAAGTACCCAATAGGTACTGTGGATTCAAATGTTCACCATTAAAATAGACCCAATCACAAGATTTGAGCCTCATCAGCACTATTCGCTCGGCGAAACTTGAAATAACTTGAGCTTTCCTTTTTTCTGTGCGATAACATCACGTTGGAGGAACCAATCAAATTTCAAAAACAACCAATTCAATCAGTGTTCGTGCAACTAAAAGGTGAGATACTAGCAGACAACTGCTTCTACTGTTGTGAAATTATTTGAAATAACTCATTAAATGAAATGTGTGTGTATAGTATTTGTTCTGTTTTTATTTGTTTTTTAAGACACATTAAAATAACTTGAAAATATCCATCTTGATATTAATCTTAAAGAAAAGTTTATCCAGTATAAAATAAAATATAAGTAATTAGCTGTTTCTAGTTTTCGGTGCAAAGTATTGTAGTTCAACATACATTTGTGTGAATCGAGCTTTACTTTCAAAACTCAAAATGTGAACAGTAAACTATGTGAAAAAACCAAATTCAACCCCCGATACAGATGGTTTAAACCGAACACTGACCTAAGACCGCAAAGTGAATCGTGCTAGCCTCATATCCTTGAATTAAACCTGTATTTTTATGGTGCAAACTCTCACATATAAGAGTGAAACGGCAAACTTATCTAGTATGTTGAGATTTTTAATGAATGATCATTTGTTTTCATTGTACTAATGACCTTGAGAAATGGTAAGTGCGAGGGAGGGCTTCATAGTTTGTAAGGTGGCACACACCATTTTATAATTGAAAATGTTGTCAACACTGCCTTATTAAGTGGAAAGTGAAGCACTAACAGTTTGACGATTGGTGAATTGACAGTCAAACATTATGGAGAAGTAGGTGAATGAAATTTAAATTGACTGGGTCACAGGTGACAAGAGCTATCATGAACCAAAACCCATCAAAGCCACATTTTTAAATAGTCCATAAGTTAAATTTGTTGAAAATGTTAGGTTTATTTATTTGGAATAGAGCACTGGGCTAAATCACAGTTTGAATTAGGATGGATAACGGGCACATTTACTTAGTGATACAAGAGTATAAATTGTTTGGATATAACACTAAAAAGCACAAAAACACATTTCTTACGACAAGCTTTCACTGCCACAAGCAGCTTCTTCAGGTTAAGAGAGTAGACTGATGCCCTTGGTTGGATTACAAGTTTGACTGTAAGCAGCCAATTTTGTTTTCCAGTTTATTTTTCACTTTATATTTGGCAGCACTTCAGATAAGATAGATAGAAAACCAAGTGTTTTTATATAATAGTATTGTCACAATAATATACCGTATCGGCCCGAATATACTTCCTCGCATATAATACGACCCTAATATTTTTAAGGTGTTCTACATGAAAAAATAAAAGGTCTCGAATATACCTCAAGGTAAAAACTTAAAAATTCAACAGTTTTTTTAAGCACTCTGAATGCATGTCTTGATGCGCAGGCACTCCTAAACACTATCTCTCTATATATGTATTCCAAAGCCATATATTTGCCTTAGAAACACTAAACTTATTAGCAACCTGCGCGTTATTTATTTGTTGCGCCCTCAGGTATTACAGCTAATTTAAAATTCATTTTGTAGTTTCTTCTGATTTCCTTGTTTACCTGAGATGACGAGGAAGCTTTCTTTTCAACATGATCATCATTATTATTATTATTTAGCACCGCGTCTTACTACCCATTCGGGTTATACGCTTTAAGTACTAATTACGCTAGTGGATTAGGAATTGGGGAGGTTGAATTAAAGGAAGTGAACCCGCATTTGTGTGGAGGGAGAGTGGAAAACTATTTAGGAAAAACCACCCCCAGTTCACCCGAACAAGATTCGAACCTCTATCTCCCCGTCCTCAGCGGTTGAGCTTAACACGACTAGCGCGTTAGCCAACTACGCCACCGAGGCGGGTAACGTAATCACTCACTTGAGAATCTTCCAGGGATGATTTTTGAATATCAATGACACAACACAGACTATTCCACTAAAAGTGAGCTAATGAGTTACCAGATCAGCGATAATGAGGGGTGGAAATCCTCTCTTTTATTTTAACCTCGAGTTTATTACTACGCGTGTACGATGAGATGATTCTAGCTGGGAAGCTTGTACATTTCCAGCCTGCTACAAAATACATCTTTAGAATTATTTTTTTTGTAATATTTCAGGGCAAAACAAATTGGTACTTTCACATCCGCGACAAGCCCAAAACGCCGGTAAATGTATTTTATGCTCATGAAACTCAAGACTAGAGATGGGCCTTTGAATCATTAAGGATATTAGAGATTCAAGGATTTGAGGACATTTCAGATTAGAATCAAATTCTCAAAAAAAAAAATTAATTTTCCGGAGTAATATTTCTTATTGGTGGTTCAGAACCAATTATAATATGAATTTAACATCCAGGCCCCAGACCAGTAATTTATCACTTAAATGAATGGATTATAAGAAAGAATATTACCATCTAGTTACTGTTTATATTATTGTTTTATATTTATTATGCTATATTTACACAATCCAATCCTAGCTGGAAAACAAAATCATCTGCTGATAGTGAACCTTGTGGGCCAACCAAGAATAGTTTACTCTCGGAACCTGAAGAAGATGCCTGTGACAGTGAAAGTTTGTCTTTGAAACTAGGTGTTTGTGTTTATTGGCGTTTTATTTGCACAATCTTTATTACCGCATTCATCCAGGTAGGTATGTTGGCAAGCCTACCTAATTTAAAATATAGAAATAATTTGTAATGTTTCTTAGCACTGCGTCTTACTACCCGTTCAAATTATATATGCTTATAGTATTAGAGATTAGGAAGGTAATATTTTAAGGAACATGTATCCACATTTGTGTGGAGAGAGAGTGGAAAACCACATCCCTCAGTACACCCAACCGTGATTCGATCCTTGAGTTGTCATTGGCAGTCTTGTCTGCTGCGAGCGTAGTGATTTAAACCATTCGGCCACAATAGCGATCATTTGTTATATTAAATGACTTTTGAAACAAACCATCATCTACCCCACAGCAGCTTAATTTATGTTGATGAAAGCATCCGTATTGCTATTCTTAATTTATCACTAACACCTACAAGGAAATTAGATGATAAAATAGGTTCATGTTAGCATTGAATCAACTGTATTTAGTTTCATAAAAATTTAAGTATTAAATGTGAACATAAACATTTTTAATAATTTACTATGGTTGTCGATCTTAAGACAGATTTGATTCAATCACATTACCAACCTTACAGTTATTCTGGATGGTCCAAACATTTACCTGTAATGAAGTACTACTTTCGAGGGATAGGGAACAGCAAGATCTCGGGATTCTTCCCTAAACGAGAGAGCGAGAATTCCGTGTCTTCTTGTTTGGTGGTTTCAGTCGAGTCACTGTTTGAATCCATCCCATCCACCGGTCCGTTTGAACCGGCATCCATCGCGCTCCAGTGGTGTACGTAGACATGTTTCTCAAATGCCTCCTTCACGCTGAAAGAAATCGAACACTCGCCGCACGAATACGGTTTATCGATGTGAGTCTTCTTGTGGCGCGTCAACTTGTCCTTGCGACAGAAAGACATGGAGCAGCGGTCGCACTGGAAGGGTTTCACTTCCGCGTGGGTGGCCGAGTGCCGGGTCAGTTCGGCCCTTGTGGGGAAGGTCTTGTAGCAAGTAGGGCAGCAGTGGGGGCGCTCGCCCGTGTGGCACTGTGTGTGACGGGACAGCTCCTCGCGGCGCAGGAACTGAGCGGGGCACTCGTTGCAAACAAACATCCTGCGTTCCGTGTGTACCTTTATGTGACGGGTCAGTTTGTCACGCCGTGAGAAGCACTTGGAACAGATCTCGCACGCGTAGGGCTTGTCCCCAGTGTGAACCTTCTCGTGCCTCAAAAGCTCGCGGCGCCGGAAGAATGCCTTGTCGCACATTGAGCACTGGTGGTTCCGCACACCCGTGTGTATCTGCTGGTGTATCTTAAAATACCCAGGGTCGGTATACGTTTTGTGACAAATATTACAATAGAACTTTCCCCTGACAGACATTTTCTTCTTATTTGTGAACATTTTGCCGAGTTTCAGTGTGTTTTGCGACCCGTTTTGGTCCATTCTGACCTTGTGGACACTGACGCTACTCCCACATCTTAACGGAATCGGGAGGTCGTCCGGGATATCGATGATAGTTTTACTTTTGGTATTGTCTGGGCTGGAATCAACATGGTTCATCTCACCTGTGTTCGCGTCAGTTCTTGATTCGTCATCCCCGTCAACCGAGTCGCATTCTTTCTTCATCTGAATATTCTGAAATGTCACCAAATCACAGGTAAGACTATTTTAATCAGTAATCAGTAAAGAAACTAATTCACTATAGCTTTAAGTGCAACTACTATGAAAGGAACAAAGTTTAACAAAGATAGAATTTACAAACAAAAAACTAAATAGCAAAGTTACATAAATCCAAAGAATAGTAATCTAGTAAAACATAAATAAACTAGGTAAAATAAATACTACACTACCATAACCAAACAAAAGCTTATAATGCATAGACAGACAAAAATACCACAAAACCATTCAATTGCTTGCAATGGAGGTTGAACAGTTGATAATTGTTCCATTTTACCACTAATTGTTTTTCATTTGGGCCACCAAAGAAGACAAACACAGATTCAAAGAAATGATTGACTACAAGCCAACAAAAGAAAAAGTGTTCTTTTAACAACAAGAAAACCAAAAAAACAATCACACTGCAATCGCAATTGCCAGCAACTGAATAAAATCTCATTAAAAGACATACAGTTTATAAATTAGAACATTATTTAGATTCAGATATGGTGGCAAATCCTCACAAATTATTTTCATCAAGATTTCCATTGTGTCATAGCATTACGAAGCATTGAACAAAACTGTACAAGATTAAATAGTAATTAACATGTAATTGAATATCAATTAATGATGTGAGTTAAGTGGGTTAGTAGCGGTTTTCTAAAGTATTATAATCACAATTCTACTAGTTCTACAAATATATTTTTTTTGAGAATAGTTGAAACTACACTTTTATTGATCTTATTTATCAAAATGTCGAATTAAAAAAAAAAGGTGAATTTTAAAACCTGTCATGAAATGATCACATGAATATGAATGCACCAGAATTTGTTTTAATAACAGGACAGTAGCTTACTTTCTCCTAATCCAAGAAAGATCTACCAACATGTTTAGCCATGACACTAGTTACTGAGCTTGCCATCATTGTCTTTGTTAGATTTCAAACTAAGTCTACTCCATACATCAGTGAGGTTGGCGAACTCCCCTAGGTGGCCAAGGCCCGGGGCGTCCTCCTCTCCTTCCAGTTTGGGGATCTTCCCCTGCTGCTGTTCCAGCTCATGCTTGCGCATGTGTCTGTTGAGCTTGTCTCGGCGCGAGAACGACACGCAGCATTGCTCGCAGACGTGCGGGCGGTCGCCCGAGTGGACCAGCATGTGCCTTGCGAGGTCCCCTTTCGCCGAGAAACCGCGGGTGCACTGGGCGCAGCGGAAAGGCTTCAACCCGCTGTGTACGCGGGCATGCTTTCGCAGGTTCGTGCTGCGCGTGAACGACTTGGAGCAGACCTGGCACACGTGCGGCCGTAGGCCCGAGTGGATGAACGCATGCTTGCGCAAGTCCGAGCGGCTCGCAAAAGCCTTGGGGCAAGTGTCACAAGGAAACGGGCGCTCACCGGTGTGGCTGCGGAAGTGTGTCGTCAATGTCGAACTGTCGGCAAATGACTTACCGCAGACGGTGCACCCGTAAGGCTTTTTGCCCGTGTGGACGAGTTCGTGCCTGGTTAGATGCGCCCTCTGGGAAAATGTTTTTGAGCAGGTACCACACGCATGTGGGCGACCGATCTTACTTTCCGATTTTTTTTTTGGTATAGTTTTGTTGTTCGTTTGTAGCGTTTTAACCACCTCGTCTTCTTCATCTAGATCACAGTTACTGGGGTCTACAACCACCACCACCGTATCAATGTCCCGTTCGTTCACAATTATCTGTGTCGCACACAAGTCGCTGGGGAAAGTGAATCCCATCGATTGCAACTCACTGCTGTTAAAAGCTATATAACTCGGTGTTACACCCCTATGTGGCTCAGGGCCCTCGTTCATGCTTTCACACCCATTCAAAGAACACACCCGCCGTTCATTTTCTTTAGCGCCCAAGCTCTGTAAAATAAGAATAACATGTGATCAACCTGGGTTTGCACAAAAGAGGTCAATCCAGAACATGGTAATTGTTTATTGGTTGCTGGCAATTGGATTCAATAGTTTGACAACACAAAGAGAGGAAGGTTGATTGTAAGCTAAGTTTTCACTACACAATGACACATGCGTCACATATTACATCGGAGACAATATGCACCACCATGGAAATCATGAATATTCCCCGGTCCGAAGATGAGAAGGTTTGAGTCAATTGTAATCTGAGATGTACCTCAATATGTTAAAACTAAATTTTAGAAAACTTTCAACCACTTTCAAAAATGTTTATCCACATCGGTGAACTAAGCATCAAGCTCGTCTAGTTTGAGTTTGACAGTGACAGGGAGGTCCGGATTTGCATCCCTGTGGGTATATCCTCACCCTTGAGAAAATATGACAACATTTTCTCTAAATTTAACCTTCCTCACCTCTAGCTCACTACTTTTTTTTCACATAGAATGATAGCTATTTGAAATAGGAATATGATCATTCTAAGTTAGGTGAAATATATACAGTGACATCTCTTAATAGCAGACACCCTCTGGGATCAAAAAATTGTCCATTGATAAGAGGTATCCATCATTTGTAAATATATATATATATATTTAACATACTTCTTGAACAGAGTTAAATCTATATGAACCTCTGTACTTTGGATATTATTATTATTATTATTATTAGCACCGCGTCTTACTACCCGTTCGGGTTATACGCACTTACGCTAATGTGTAATGGTAGGGTGGTTGTGAGATGAAATGGAGGACCTACAGTTTAACGTGGAATCCGAACCACGGTGNACCACGGTGGAGACCTGGCATTCCTCACATTCACAAGATGTCTTGTCAGAGGTGAAGGAAGGGTATGGTAATCAGATAAATCTTTGCTGGGACCGGGGATCGAACCCCGGCCGCCAGCATAGAAGTCTGACACCTTACCCCTAGACCACCAGGTCACCCCTTTGGATATTAACCACAACAATCTAGTTACTGAAATGTGCAGTGTTGTATGCACGATCATTAGACAAGTAAATAAATATTGTACTTGGCTTACCGTACTGTACTATTTTCTAAACTTTCACTAAAGGGGGTAGGCGGGACTCAGCATACTTCACGTGAGAAAGTGGGTGACATTCAAACAGTAAAGCACTATAAACGGATTGGTGTATGTCCACTGTTTAGAGATTGTTAATGCGCAAATATTAGTCTGTAGATGTGTTCGTTATCGGTAAGTTGTTTCGCCGTAACAGCCAATCTTATTTTGCCATGTCCGCTATAAATAAGAAACCGCTATTCAGAGGTGTCACGTTAAGGGAGATTTCACTGTATTCGTAAATTTTAAAAATGACACCTTGACAAAGAAATCAAAATCGGGACATTTAGCTTAGTGTGTCAACATTCTATCGCAGAGCTGACAAGGATTCCACCGTTCTTAAGGTGTGTAGTTTAAGGTAGAGATCATTTTTATCTTTTAATCTGCACTCTTCATGTTGAATTAACTGTACAAGCATTAGCCTTCCTCGATAGGTGAATTATGTGATAGAAGTGGCAATTTCATTGGTATTATTTAAAGTTATTTATACTATTGAGGCTTTGATCACAACTTGACATGAAATCAAATTGTGGATATGAATATGTACATATGTGACACTGTATAGTGAAGACTAGCCCTAAGTGAAGTTGATGCAACTCTAGTTTTACTCAACCATGCAAATAAATATACAACTACAAACAACCAGTCTACATTTTGATTACTCATTCATTTGTTTGGAATAGATGTCCCTCATATGAGGTCTAGTTTATAGATATATTATTTCCTCGATTTTTCTGCTTTGCCGGTGACAAGAAAGTTAGGGTTTGAATCATGAGTAAAGATATTTTTAACACCATGTCTTACTACTTGTTTGAGTTTATATGCACATGTACTAATTATGCTAGTGTGTAAATGTGTTAAAAATGAGGACAGTTGAATTTAAATGAAGTGTACCCCCATTTGACTGGAGAGAGAGAAAGAGAGTGAGAGTGGAAAACCATTTAAGAAAAAAAATTCTCAGACCACCCGACCGGGATTCAAACCTCGATATCCCCGCCATTTACAGTCCCGTCTACTGCAAGAGTGATGCCATACATCGTTCAACCACTGAAGCGTGTGCAAAAGATCTCTAAGTATACATTTTCTTAAATTGTTTTCCTCTTTGGTTTTTTAGCCAAATGCAGGTGCAATTCCTCTAGAATATAACTGCCTCATTCTTACCCCATTAATATGAACATATATTTCTTTGATTCTAAGAAGCCCTTTTTTCCTCCCATTTAAACGTTTCTAAAAACATGGTGCATCTTAGAGTTGATGGCGTCTTAGAATCTCAGTTCTTTTTCAACCAATTCTCTTGATGGCTCAGAAGATGACATATTATGACATAATAATAAAGTTAAGGACAATTCGGAAAAGTCAGGCTGTGAATGTGAAGTAGACTCTGATATTAATTCAGAAGAAAGTGATGCAAATATACCCACTGGTAAATAAGGTACTATTGTTATTAGTGAGTAGAATTCTGTAAAAATATATTTGTTAGATATAGGGTATTTCAGCATTCTACTTGTATTTATTTTCTTATACTCAAGCTCTTATTTCTGTTGTGAGACCGAAGCATTAAGGTGCGTATTTCAATCGATTACATCTTAGAATCGAATAAATATAGTAACTGAAATTTTTCAAGACTTTAAAATATCTTGACACACTAGAGGGGTACAAAACTTTTGACTTGGCTCTGAAAAAAAAAAGCAGCTTTTACTATGCTCTGAATGAAAATCAGGCTTCGACAATTTTGAAGCTTCGACAGTAATATTATTGATGGCTTGGATATTAAATTATTTTTAGTTCGCCATTTACCATCCTGAGATGTTATGTACATTACAAATTAATGTTCAAATGGAAAAAATCTGAAATCTGATAATGGAATTCCATGATGTGATAGTAATACCTTGATTTATTGTATTAAAATTAAATACTACAACAAATTGTGCAATAAACATTTTTCTAGGTGATGTGCATGAATTAAAGGAGGCAGAACCGACTGATTATAACACCCACACGTGAATGTCTATTAGCAAGAGTGAAAGAGCCTGCCGATATTGCCGGTAAAAGTATTTCACATACATTCCAGGGTTCTTTTACACTCCACAATCGACATGGGACTGATGGCTCCGAAAGAAAGTTGTGCTATGGATTTTTATCGCTCAAGAAAAATCTGTCGACCGCAGTTGTGTTTGAATTCACGAACATCGGGTCCCGAGGTGAGCACTTCTCTTAAGACCATCGAGGTCGACTTAAATGATATCAATATAGTTTTTTTTTAAACCATAAAAAAAATTAACAAAAAAAAATATCTGAACATCGATTCGGCTTCAAGAATATTTCCTATGTATTCAATTTGAATTTGTTCGAATTGGAAATGTGGATTTCACAACCACTTGGGACTCTTTTATTATCATTAAGTATGAATAACTACCCGCCTCAGTAGCGAAGTTGGCTAATGCGCTTGTCGTGTTGAGCTCTACTTCTGAGGACGGGGAGATCGAGGTTCGAATCTCGGTCGGGTGAAATGGGGGTGGTTTTTCCTAAATGGTTTTCCACTCTCCCTCCACGCAAATGCGGGTTCACTTCCTCTAATTCAACCTTCCCAATTCCTAATCCATTAGAGTAATTAGTACTTAAAGCGTGTAACCCGAACGGGTAGTAAGACGCGGTGCTAAATATTAATTAATAATTAATTATGAATAACTCGTATTGTGCATAGTAAAATCAACTTTAAAAAGTCTCTAGCCAAGAATTGAGAAAGACTTTTATGGCCAAACGCCAAACGCCAAACGCCAAACACACACACACACACACACACACAAAGCCTAAACTGCAATAAATTAAAAATGTTTGTAAGAGTGGCAGATCTTGGTCAAATTCCATATTCTCGTGTCCTATCTTTGTCAAAAGCCAATTTGTCTACATAAACCTTATAGGCCCCTTGGAGATCGGTTGATTTAATTAAACAAATGGTGTGCTTGGCGAGGGGGTAACAAAACTAATTTTCACACAAATATAATTATCAAATTATTATATATTGCTTAAGGGCAATTAAGAGTTGACTCAAACACTAATAAAATACAAAATTTAAAAAATTGACTAAAGTCTCGGTGAAAAACTAAAAGTGATACTCAAGAAAAATAATTATGACGCCACCTGTACAGTACTCAAGTTATTCTAGGATTATTTTATTTGATGTACCATACAGTATTTAAAGTGTTCCTTCTTAACCGATTGACTATATATTATATTATTAGTGTTTTTCTGACTCTTTGAAACAAGGCTCTATTGAATGTTGTCATCCCTTGACCTGTAGCCCCTACTATGATTGTCATGAACGCAATCATTAATACCTTAACTTTTTATAGGAGCTCTTCCTGATACCTGTTCGGGTTAATTGCATATGTACTAAATACACTAATGTGTTAGGAATGAGGATGGTTGAATTTAGAGGAACTGTAACAAGATATGTGTGAAAGGAGAGTGGAAAATAATTTAGGAATAACCAGCCTCAGTAGATCCAACCAGGATTCAAACCTTAATCTCCCCCCCCCCCCCTTNTTAATTGGCATTCCAGTCTATTGCGAAAATGATGCCTTAGACTGTTCGTCCGGTGGCACGGGTAAAACATAACTATACTTAATTGTCTTATTGTTTACCCGCTGAGATGGTGAAATATATGATAAACCTCTTTCACTACCAAACTCTTATTCGTGCCTGTACATTAAGGGGACAGCGATACTCACCAACTCGGCTTGCACGTGCATTTCTGGCAGCGGACTGGACTCGTTGTCACTGCCGTCTTCTTCCATCCTCTCCTGCTTGATGTGTACCCCCTGAGACAAACACAAGATATAGATGGGTAAGACAGTCCAAGCCTGTACTCAACCTGAGGTAACACTATCCCTCTTCCTATTGGTCGAAGGTACTCTCGCAGCCGGTAATATGACTACTTACCTGACCCCCGCCCTGACGGTTGACATATTCGCGAAGGGTGGCGTCCGCATCCTCGCATTGGAGCTTGAACTCATAGGAGCGCTCTGCCTGATACAAACACCGGTGACAGATGAGTGTTGGCAGACCATCGTTACACGAAAGCTGGAACAGCATCAATCAGGTTTAATACGGTTGGGTTAGTAGGCCTATTGATTGTTTAGTAGT
Organism: Timema californicum; assembly: GCA_902141385.1. Classification (NCBI taxonomy): domain Eukaryota; kingdom Metazoa; phylum Arthropoda; class Insecta; order Phasmatodea; family Timematidae; genus Timema; species Timema californicum. The sequence continues at coordinate 14,390 of CABFOW010002956.1, forward strand.
GACAAGAACACCACATTACCAGCATCGGTAGCCGCATGACCTAACGCTTCACAGTGTTAGGCTGGATTTGTTGTTGACGAGAAGATTGAGGTTTGAAGGTAGGGCGGGTGTATTAAGGGTATTTTAACCTAAATGGTTTCCCACTCTCCCTCCATGCAAATATGAATGTATTTAACCTGAATCCCTACCTTTAATGTCATTAACTTATTATGTGTATAACTTGAACAGTGCTAGAACCTGACGGGGAAAAAATTCCCCATGTTTTGTGTTGCAAACTAAAATGTTAACAAACAACCTCGAAGTGCAGGTTAGTGTCCTTGGATATGTTAATGATATTGTTATGTGAGCAACACAGCTAAGCCACTATGTCTTTTGCAATTTGTTGCCAAAGAGCCTTAAATACTGTGTTGATTTAAATCCCCATTTCTTAGTATGAAGAAAATTAAGGTGTGATACATGTGATTTGGAGCTCACTAAAAGTGCAGTTACCAAGTGAGGATAACTCTAAGCTGGAGTAAATAAACTAACACAAAAACACCTCATTAATTTTGTTTACTCCACAACTTGTCCACATGTTTAACTTATATTTTATTGTTGTAAAAGCTACAGAACAATAATCGTCTATTTAACATTATGAATAGTCCTGCTACAGGACTAGGTACTGTAGCCCAAACATGATATTACTAGGATGAATATTGAATTGACCTTTTTAATAATTTGTAATAGGGAATAAAAATTATTTATCAAAGTTGACTTGAAATCGTTTCAAAGTTAATCAAAATTTATTACCGGTACCTCTATGGTTTAACATCTTAGCTCAGTCGGTGGCCGGTCTGTCTAAATATTGAACTAGGCTAAGTGTTGTGGATTCAGGTTCCGGAATGGCCCAACAAAAATTATTTTAGTCAAATTGGGGCTTCCTCTTTCATTGTGATGAATTAACGGTTGGGCGATTAGGTTATATCTGTTCTAGAATTAAGTTGTTTATTATGCCAGTTAAGAAAGTGTATGCTAAATACCCCCAGTAAATAAATATGTGTGACCTGTATATGACTGTTTATGACCAAAATCATTCATAAGGTTGCTTACGGTAGCTTATACCAACTTCTTTTTTTTTTAGCACCAAGTTTTACTAAGTACCCATTTGGGTTATATGCTTATGTACTAATTACACTAATAGTTTAGGATTAAAGAGGTTATACTTATAGGAAGTGCACCTGTATTTTGTGGAGAGTGGATAACCTTTTGTAAAAACCACAAACCACCTTAAGTACACCCGAGCAGGATTCGAACCTCAATCTCCCCATCATCGGATTCTAGTCCACTGCAGTAGTAGTGCATTTAGACAAAGCAGCCACCGAAGCGGTTAACTACTAACTGATCGGATGAATCTATGTCATAGTGACTGAAGAGTAAAATATAATGTTCCTATCTAGAACAGTAGGCCTAATTTTGTTGCATTCTAACTTTTCACACAAGACTTTATTTCTGTTTAATATTGGGTGATTTTAAGAGAATGGAAACAGCTTTACATAGGTAGAGGCCTAAGTGATTTTGTATTACCACTAATTCTGAGCAATAATTGGAGGGAAACTAACCTTTTAAAAGATGTAGACTCTGTCCAACTCAACTTTATAAGTTGGATTGGGCATTATTATACAGTTTTAGCTATCAACCAATTTCCTACTAAACAAAAACATTTGACCTATTTAGTAAATAGGGAAAATAGTTGACCCTTAAGATTGGAAAATGTCTTAGATTCTGTGGATTTTTAAATTCTACAAATTTAATTTGCAAAAATGACAACATGAATTAAAATATTGTAGGGCCTAAGGTAACTTATGTTAAAATACTTGTGGTTTTGAATTATTTTATTTGTGCTCTAATAAATTAGGCCTATTCCAATAAGAGGGTTAATATTTTTGTTTTTGATATTGTCTACATAACTATTTAGGAATGGTGAAAAAGTCAAATAACCTTAGTGAGTCACAATCGTGTGACTGTTCCACGCCATGACAGTTTATCACAGAAACTTTACATCATCCCCTAATAGCTGTTTTCTAACAACATCGAAATTTAAATGCTCTCAAACAGTCCTTAGTACATGCCCCCAATCAAAAGAAAAATGTGCGAACTAAAGGGAGTCTAAATAAAACATAGTTGTAGGCTACGCCCAAGACAGACCAACAACTAAACAGGGCCCCATTACATCATTATGGAATTCATCACATAATGGAGGCAGATACCTCGACCGGTGCACGTTAAAAGAATCATGTTGAACTAACCTGGACAGATGCGCAGGCCATTATTTTCGATGGCAATGATATCGTACTATTTTCGCCGTCGTCGTCAAAAATTGCCGACATTACACCCCCTTGAGACAGACAAAATCGACATATTTGATTGAAATCAAAAGAAATGTTTTTTTCCCTATCCATCTTAAAACATTTAAGTTTAGCTCAACTGTCAGCTAGGAAACTCCATGTAAACAGACATAGATAAACCAACATAATTATAAAAACAATTATAAGAAAAATTGACTATAAACAAATTATTGAAAATTGTTTCTAACGCGGCCAGCAGAGATTATACATGTTTAAACCAAATTGTATGTAACCTTAGTGATTGTCAGATCAATTCAACAAATTTCAAAGAAATACCACAGAGTTAGATATTAGTAAATGAAACTATAGATAGATGTTTATTAAATAAAGATAATATTAAAACGGGATATAAAATCTAAAGTGAATCCGGTGATTAATTTACAAACGTTTTCCATTTGTATGGAATATTAACTAAGCTTACTAAGGATGGTAAAAGATATACTATGCTAAACAATAAATATCATAAAACAGATATTAAAAATTATAATTATGCATTACTTTCAGAATGTTTTAAATATATTAAATTTCTAGGTTATGGGATTTAAGATTTCTTTTAGAAAAATTAATATTCTATTATTTTTACAACCCGTCGTTCATTTATAGAATATATAAGTATACAAATTCCAACATATCAGGATTCTATCAATCAGATTGACAAATATTTCTGAAAAAATTATATTGAGGTTAGATAACAAAAAATTATGTTGTTACTTATAATATGACTCATGACAAAGTGAATGTGATCGCCAATCAGTATCAACATATTTCTATGACATTAGAAATCTTCATTTAATAATTTATAATTTTATAGTTAAAAATTAATTAATAATTAAAATTTGTTAATTCCTAACGACTTTTTGCATAACAGCTTTGGTCTGATATTAATAAAATGGTTTTAAAACAAATATAGTACCGTAACTAATTAATAAGCTCATAAATTTATAATTATAAGATAAATTGCGTAGTCATATGATCAAATGTAAAGAATTTTCACCCCAGAGGAAAGAAGAAACATTTGCGAACACTTGCTTTGTCTGAAATAAATGGCCTTAAATTGAACCCTAATAAAACTCAAGCTATTCTTATAGGAACAAGCAGACTACTACTGAATGTGGACCCTTTACTGCTGACCGACATACGCTTAAGAATAGCCACAGCGCAACTGACAACCATGACTAAAAACCTTGGTATGATTATTGATGAAAATCTTATTTGGACAGATCAGGTAGCTTTGATTTGCAATAAAATGTATGTATGCCTGCCTACATTTGTTGAAAATGTTCGAACTATCCTTGTCTAGAGCTTAATAATGCCACACTTTGACTACTGCGACGTAGTATACAATGACTTAAAATACGATCTAGTGGAATGACTACAACGACAGCATAACTCTATTTCTAAAGATTTTTAAACTGTATTGGTTAAGAATAAAGCAAAGGTGACGGCGACATTTATAAGTATTGATTCACAAAATATTGTCAACATCTAAGCCTCAATACCTATCCTTCCAGTTCCTATTTCTGAAGGATAAACACACTCGTGCTACTAGATCAGAATTCACTCTACATATGTATATTCCCATATATATATAGATCTCAAACATAATTATGCTCGTTCTTTTACTGTTCTGGCATCACAGGCGTGGAACAAACTAAATAACGTGACTCGTCAACTAACATCTATAATTCCCATCAAGCGTGCGGTTAATCAATTTATCTTGTCTATCTAGCTAAATTGAGTTCTTGAAACTAGTTTAGCTTTAAATTAATATATGAGTGAGAATGCTATGGTTTTATTCTTATTTGAATGCTCCTTTATTAATATTGTATGTTGTATTCATTTTAACTTCGCCAGATAAATAAAGACCATTATTATTATTTGTTATTTATTTCCAAGAACTAAATACAATACTTTATCTAATTTTATCCCTCCAAACACAGTCTTGCTGTATTATTTATTTGTCCCTTGAAGGATTAGATAGTTAATATGATTAACAAGTATAATTTGTATCTAATTTTTAAAATGAATTACAGCTATCTAGATTTCCACAATTTCGGATCGCGCTTTAATAAAATGAAATAAAATTTGTTTTCAGATAACCAAAACACAAGAGCACCTAATGGAATAATTCAGATATTTTATCCCCGCCATTAATTCGTCTTCACAATTATTCCTTTTAGAACCGGTAGTTCCGAATTTGTCATTGGGATATATTCTTTAAAAAAGTTTAGGAAGCATTGGAAGTTCCCCTAAAACCGATTAGATTGATTTAGAACAAGGTTAATTTATGAGAGTTTGATATATTTTTCATACATCATACAAAAATAATACTAGTTTTTTTTAGCACCTCATTTTACTATCCATTCGGGCTACACACCAATGTAAATTACGTTCATGGGTTAGAGATGAAGAGGGTTGAGTTTGAGAAAGTGTACCCACATTTGTATGGAGAATAAGAGAAATCATTTTGGAAAACTACACTCAGTACATTATATTGTGATTGAACTCCAATATTCACATCATCAGCAGTCTAGTCTATTGCAAGCAGCACCAAATTGGGTTGAAGTAGGTTAATGCTAGTATTTCGCAAGCTAACATATACACTACGTTTAACCCGAGGGGTATCAGTTTTATCTTGACATTCTACACTATGTCCCTATTTTATAAGCTACACCATGGTGGAACCAAGATAAATGAGCTAGTTAACTTTCAGGGTAAACGGAATTCGCATTGGAATTTTACACAATTAGAAGAATATTATCTATAAATACAAAAACTTATTGAATCTATTTGTTGTCAGCATCATTGTATTAACTTAGACATAGATATATTACTATTTTATCCCAGTGCTGATACTTTATAATTGATTTTCACAAACGCTCTACATTTTAAAAATGATATATTGACAATTAATTTTTTTTTAGTGCAATATTAATAATTTCAAACACAGAATTAATCATTTAGTTAAGTCATAAATATTTTGGTCTACTGTATATAAATTTAAATATTTTGTTAATACTATTTTAATAATAAAGAAATTAAAATAAACCACCATAATGAAAGCCACATTTATAATAAGCTTTTTGCTACAGTGTAGATAAAATAAATTTAAAAAAAATATTGTTATTATTATCATTTTTATTATATATGAATGAAATAAAAAAAATATTGGTAGTGATGTAACTAAAATAGATCTCAGGATATCCTCTGGGTTTAAAAAAATAGGTACTGGCTTCCAGATCGAGAGAGAAAAATATGATAGGAAGGTTCTCTTGACAACCCTGTTCCTTTATCCAAACAATAAAGGTACACACCCTTGTCACTCACGTTGGAAACGAACCTGAGTCTTTAAAGGCTGCCTACCGCCAGAGCTCCAAGATGAGATAGAAATATAAAAAAAAGATGGTAGGATGTTAAAAAAAAACACAATAGCATTAATATGTTGGCTAATTTAAATTATAAAATTTCTCAAATAATTATGCTATAGCGTTTTAGTTAAAAGAAACAACCTGCCTGCCAGATGCCATTATTAAAATAAATGTAATTTTAATAAAACGTCAGTTTGACAGTTCTTTATTTATAACCAATATCTGATTCTTAAATCACCTGTGTTTTGATAAACTACTTTCCTTTACACAGACGTCATTTTCAGTATCAATTTATCCGCTAGATGGTAGCACGGTCTTCTCACTTCTTCTTTTTCCCAAAGCACGTGGATTAATTATAATAGTGGTCAAATGTTTTATTTGTTTCCCAATAAAGGTGAATTCATAAGCTGAAATTTGGAAGCAGCACAGCAAGTCCGCATTGCTTATTGGTGTAGCTGTTCACACGGTCACAGAGAGTTGGGAATCTCTAATTATCCATAATGCATTGAAACATCAAGCATAAAAACCAAAATATTACAATCAGCGCAAGTTACTGTATTCAAAATAAAATTAGATGTTTAACTTTCTGCCTGGGTTTGAGTTTGTCATCGATAAAACTCGTGGCTTCTGGCTTCCAATAAACTGTTGTTTTTCATCATCACTTTTGAGATATAACATCTTGAGAATGTGTTGTGCTTATAACGTAAGTTTGTAAGTTTGCGCATGCGCTGATCGGGTTTTTTTTTTCTGTAGAAGCTATGGAAAAGTTTACATTATCTTTACTCGAGCAGTGTGGGCTACGCCGGCCAAGCAGACTACCTGTGATTGAACTAGAGCTGTCACGTGACCAAATATCAGCACTGCTCGTGTTTTCAGCAAACATATGAATCTATAGTAGTTAAAATATTATGAAATAAACACTCGTTGCACGAAATCTCTCCCATAAAAATAAAATTACTTAGTACCAAAATAGTTTTCAAAAAAGTAACGTTGATATTTAAATAAAAATAATATATAAAGTATGGCCTAGAGTGAAAATAATTAAGTAGTTCACAGCAGCTTGAGTTTCTCCGCTAGGAGTGTTTTATTTTTATTTAGCACCACGTCTTACTAACCGTTCGGGTTATACGTTTAAGCACTAATTACACTAATGGATTAGGAATTGAGAGTGTTGAATTTAGAGGAAGTGAACCCACATTTACGTGGAGGGAGAGTGTAAAACCATCTAGCAAAAACCACCTCCAGTTCACCCGACTGAGATTCGAACCTCGATCTCCCCGTCCTCGGTGGTTTAGCTCAAAACGACTGGTGGGTTAGTTAACTACGCCAACGAGGTGGGTTGCTAGGAGTGTAAAATAAAAGTCAAAGATATAGAAAAACATAACCAACCAAACTAAAATCCAACAAAATCATTAGAAGCACCAAAGTAAATGTATATGAAATTAAAAATATATTACACTATCCATTACGATAATTGTATTTGCGTTATATATGAATACATATTTTAACCCTATATAAATTAAACTGGTGCGCTCTACCTATGTGTCAATATTTTAACCAAACATTGGGTCAGGTTTTAACATTGATCTCTATAAAATAAATGAATAGACATACACATACACATTGCCAAGGACAAAAGCGTGACGCCCAAGTTTATCGTCTGCTACACTGTGGGGGGACAGATTTAACGGTTTATCTCAATGTTCTTATGCGAAAAAATGTCTGATGAATAAAAGTGTTATTGTTTGAAAATAGTGGAGTAATATATCACACTTTAATGAAGAAATATTTACATTTAAGGATATACAATTCAGTTTTACAGGTAATACTACACAAATACGAATAAAATCTTTAACATATTTAAAGATGTAGCTATCATAATTGTTGTTTACAGTCTGCCACGCTTATACTTATATTTAAAATTTGTTATTAGCGTGTATATTGGTTTCAGAAAACATATTATATTGAATGTTTAATAAATATAATGAATAAGGTATCTTAAAACTTGATTACTATTTTTTGAATGACAAACTTTGTATAGTTGCCATACATTCAAACTATCACTTAGGTTATAGGCCTGTGGAAAGTATTATTACAATACTTTTTTTTTAAGTTGACTCATATCTGTCAGAAACCATATTATGTTGAAAAAGATCGATAACTATGATTAAACAAGTTAGCTAAAAACTTTATTATATTTGTTTGAATGGCGTACTTTGTGCAGAAGTCTTATGTTCAAATTATAATTTAGGTTATAGGCTTGTAGGAAGTATAGTATCTACTAAACCCTGATTTTAGTAATAATCACAATCTGTAAGGCTTTATTCCGTACCAGAATACTATCATATAAATTATATTTTGGTAGGATGAAAGGCCATTTAGAACTTTAAGAGAAATTCCCTTCTGGAAGGACTTTTATCCTAACTAAACACAACTATAGGATATCATTCTGGTACGAGATTAAGCCTTACAAACCAGCTTCCTTTAAAAATCATAATTTATATTAGGCTACATCAACTTATTTAAAGGAAAACTAACCAGTTCCGAACTTTGATATGCCCTTCAAGGCTTTTAATAACCTATTTATTTTATTTAACTTCTCACACATGGATTTATCTCCTATATTCTATCAAACTAATTAATTATCTCAAAAGGCCACATTTCCTTGTATGGCTGTAAGAGAGAAAGAGATACTTGAAAGTTTTTTCTCTCTTACATAATGGTATGTAGACGACAGCTTGAAAATTTCAGCCATATATGTTCATCCAATTATATTATAGATATCAATGGGTTTAAATAATACATCCACCCACCTTCTTAATGCCTGTATGAATCAATTTTATTTCACTTTTTGAGTTCAATTGCTTACCACTACAAGGCGCTTCTAATTACTTGCCTTGGCAAGGATATGTAGTAGAAACGTAAATTATAGCCCTGGGAGATGATAAAAGATAGTTAATTTGACGCCCCACTTTTTAGACCCGATCTTTAATAATTGTATATATGTGTGTGTGTGTGTGTGTGTGTGTGTGTGTGTGTGTGTGTG
>CABFOW010002956.1:23334-34714 GCA_902141385.1 Timema californicum
TGTATATATATATATATATAGTATAAATGTGTTACATTATACAAAAATATAATAGAGATCAAATTTTGAGAAGTGTACTGTTGGAAAAATTATTCAAACACAGCCCAGTATTCACATGTTTCCTCATGTAAAACAGACGAATGACATTTAGAATAAAGAAAGTCAAAGAATAATATTTGTTTTTTAAAAGAACTAAACAATATTCACTATACAATTTAGGTATATAGTATTAATCTTGTGTAACAAAATAAAAATTTTGGATGAAGATACTATTTCTCAAAACAATTAAGTTAAGACGAGTACAACAAAACTAGGTAAAGCCAAAATCGTTCATTAGTACAGTATTGACAAATCAGTTGGGTTTTTATTTTAATTTCAGCTCAAATTGCATAGCCTAAGATAACTAAACATATTCCTTAGCATTGTTCTTAGACTCAAATTTGTATACATATGTAGAATAATGGCTGCCACAAATAAAACTTTAGCCAGGTCACGGACTCCCGGGAAATTTTTACAGTGAAATGTGTATTTATGTACGTATTATAAAAAGGGACCTATTGTCTGTGGAACAGTGATAATAGTTATAGTAATAATGAAGAGTGTTTTCAACATTGTACACTAATATATATTTTATTATGTTACCGTAATTGGTTGAGAAAATAACAACTATGATTTGTCAATGTTTTACAATTACAATTTAAGTTTACAATACAATACGTTACAATTTCAATATCAATGTTACAAAGTAATTATTTATAAGGATAACAATAATAATATCTGTTCTCCTTGAGCGGAGCTTTGGGTGTATATCTTACTAATTTAATTTAACAATTTGATTTAATTAAAGTGAAATCAATGAGTTCTTGCTTTTGAAATACCATTGCTAAGAATATGATTGAGTAAGGCAATACTCCTTCAAAGAGTATTATTATAAAAATGGCTGAAAGTGAATTTCTGCAATGTCTCAAAGTTTGTAATACTACATTGCAACAAAAACTCCCAAATAAAGAAAGTACCACTACTGTTTTAACTTGAAAGTTACATATTTTAACTGCTGAAACGAAAGGCCTCTAAGGTAGTCGTTTTTGGAAGTCCGACTGGAGAGTTCGTTCGCAAGGTGTACAAAGGTCATACATACCAGGAGCTTCTTCTATCTGACCTTCCACATATTGTCAGAAGATGTGTCGAGGACCTTGACATTTTCAGGTGGTCACTTATAAAAAAATATTTTTTTTATTTTAATGATCGGTAACGGTATATCCAAATCAATGTTTCTTTTATCACAAGGCCTGCTAGGTTTCGTTTTAATTCGGGAATGATTTCAAAAGTGGCTTTACCATCCAATTCATTTATGAGTTTTTTGATTATATGTAATGTGATCCGTGCTGAAATAGTTCAAAATGTTATGTTTTCATCTCAGCACAACTAGCCATAGAATAAAGCCTTCGTCAAAACAAAGAGAAAACTATTTTCTTTTAAATATCATGTGACACAAATCATTGCTTTTAGGGTTTTCTACTATGGTGCGCTCACAATTCCTTTGTACACTTCGTTTACCCTGAAAGGTAAAAGTCTTACCTTGACGGATTACACTGTTCCCTTATCTTATAGCTAAACCATAGTGTTATAATGGTGAGTTCACTACTTTACAGGATAAACGAAGGGTACATTTTATAAAGTTTGTAGCTTGCAAAGCCACAAAATAAAAACTATATGTAATCATATGATTCTGACTATACGTGTCACTTCAGTAGGTGATGCCAATATGCAGTCCAATTTCATAAGAAGAACCTTATCTGTCAAATAGAATAGTTACGTCAAGCAAGTTGTATTATCTTCAGCTATTAATTTACCTATCAAATAACACTAATAATAAAGTAATATGTTATCAATGTTGACAAACAAAAAGTAAGTTATATTTTCTAAAAGGCTCTTCCTATGAAATTTGACTGTACACACTTTTTTTTAGCAAAGTTCTTACCGTACCTATATTTGTAAGGTGGGTCAATATAAAACTAATTTTAGTGACTTTTAACAGTCAGTGAAGAAAATCAAACAAGTGGTAATTTCAACATGTACGTTTAGTTAAACGTATTAATTTTAAAAAGTGTTTTTTATAAAAATAAAAAATGCTAATTTGCCAAGCGTTTAAAATTAACAAATATATAAACATAAATGTATTGATTGCAAATAAGGTGGTTTAATTTAAATGAAATCCATAAAACACAATTTATCTCTGTAATATAGGCCTATTATGTGAAAAAACGAAGAAACTATTGTTGAACTTCCCTTTTACCAACATCATAAATTAGACCAAAGTGAATGTCCGTTTTGAAATTGTCTTTAAATTGATTTCTAATCAAATTAAATAGGAAAATGAAGCTCCTTTTTGTTAGGGTATTAATTTTAACAAATCTTATTAGAAGGACGTTATTATTTATATTTTTTATTTGTATATTTTTTAATTTTATGTCCTCTCTTTTTTTATCTCCAACAAAATAAAAAGGTTACCAAAGATTAGAATAACAATTAGTTCTTTTAACACCCTATTGGATAAACATGTTGCTCTTCAATTAGTTACTTAATGGCTTATGAGACTTAATTTAGTTACTTTCTCTATGGCATTAGGAGCTTGAAAGCTAATGTCGCATTTACAAAAGTACACCATCGTTGGCTATCTTGAGCTAGTTCTATCTACAGTAGCCCCATGGCTTCTTTGGTGATGACTGACAGCTCACAGCTGACTTCTGACAGTCAACATTTAGGTATATACCTAAATTTTGACTGTCAGAAGTGACAGCTGATAAATACATGTTTTTGCAGATCATATGGTTCGGCGTAGGGATACATAATTTGGTCTGGTAACTTTTCAAAGCTGTCAGTCGGCACCAAAGAATCAATGGGGCTACTGTAGTCCACCTTAGCCCTTACTATACCCTAACTTTTACAGGTCCATTTTAATGTTATCTCCCATCTTCATCCAGGTCCTACCAATAGTATGTTTCCTTAGCACCTTGTTTTCGAACATCCTAAATTTGTTTTCGTCGTGTAAGGTAAGAGATCACGTTTTATACCCATAGAAAACCGGTAGAATTATTGTTTTGTACATTCTTAGTCCTACATTCCTTGAAAGTAGTGCATATGACATCTTACGGACTGGGTAATAGCATGTATTATTTTCCTAATTTCCAATTTAATAGCGTTATTGATGGTTAAAATTGTTCATAAATATTTAAACTCATTAACCCTGTCAAATTAAATGTTGTTCGCAGTAATATCTAAATTATAGTCTCCAATCTTTGTTATCTGTGTGATCATATACTTAGTCTTGTCAGCGTTTACTTCTAAACTTATTTCCTTTCTAAGCTCTAATAACATTTCTGCATTTCTTGGGACAGCTTCCTTACTATTGCCTAACAAAGCTAAATCATCAATGTATCCTAATATGGCTGCATTGTACCGTTTGGTGTAAGCCCTTTCCCTACTATCTTTCACTGCCCAAAATAGCATACTCTAAGGCTTGATTAAAATAAAATTAATAGTAATGGGGGAAGTGAATCTCGTTGTTTGAACCCATTCTGTATTTCAAAAGTATCTGATAAGCAGTGGCGGCTCGTAGCTAAAGCTGCTTCAGAATTATTATTTTTTAGCCTTTGTTTTAAAATTGTGTAAAAGGGGGGAAAAAATGTATAAAAAGAAAATTTATTCAGGAACTTGATAAAATCTTAACAAAGAAGACATTTTTACTTACTTTAACTTAAATTGTTACAGTTCAAGCTTGATCTATTCATTTAAAAATGAAATCCATTCTTTTTGTTTTAATTTTCACAAAATGTTCAATAATTTTCTCCTTGATCTCTGGATGGCAATTGAGGAAATTTTTCTCCATTGAAAGTACTGCAAGCTCATTTAGTTTTTCTGTTAAATAAGAGAACCGAAAAAAATGAATCAAATATAATAGCTGGAAGCAGAATAATAATATAATTCTACATTATTCTAAACTTTATCAGATTCAAGAATATGGTACATGGTTTTTAAGTACAACACACGCTGAGTAAAAAAAAAACTTCCTTCCACCATCACGCCAGATCCGGCACTGCGAGAGTAACAGTGCTCTCTCTCTACCTGGCAGTCCCACCTTCCTCCCCACCCCCTCCTATGTGCGCATGCGCACAACAGTCAAACACCACGTCTCTGGCACTGTGAAGCGCACAGTTCCATACAAATATTTTTGTATATTTTTCATAAACTGAGGGATGGATACTGAAGTACTGACATTAAGCTTAAGGAATATATATGGTATTACAAAAATAAAGAAAGGATTACAGAAAAAAGGATTCATTATATTAAGTGTTATCGATAATATCAAGTGGAAATAGGGGGTGCTGCAGTTCCGCACTGTCTATACACGAGCCACCATTGTTGATAAGTGATACGTGAATATAAGCAGTCGCGGACAACCGTTAGGGATGGTTCTCACGCCAGGGGGTTGGGTGTGAGTGTGATGTGCTCTCAGTAATAAAAAAACATCCAAAATCTACCATTATTTATGGCATCAATATTACTTTATCTCTAAGCTTAGTTGAAAGGGATTATGTTCGGTCATCCGTTAGAATTGGAGGTTTGCCGGCAGACTGCAGCTTCGAAGGCCATTATTTTTTTTATTTTTTTCCTAACTAGCTGAAATGAAATATCGGTCTGATACTCGAGTAGGCCTCTAGATTCAAAGACTGCGAGTCTACCTATGACGGCAGACATCCGTTAGTTAAATAACGACGTTTCCTTTTATTTTATATCATGATCATTTTTTTAAAGGTGACTTATGGCGGGCTCCCAACTTCACGAAGTTTCGAAACTTCTCGAAGCTTTTCATCAATCACAAGTGTGATTCCTCTCACGGAAGATGATTTCTATCGATTGACAAATGGCCGAAGAGGTAGAAATTTATAACATTTTTTTTTTCGCCCCAATAGGCGCAGCATAGGTACCCGTATTGGTGGTCCCGCAGTTTAAGGCGTCACGTTAACTTTAGACTGAATGGCTGGTGACGGGAAGTTTGATTGATAGAGGGGGAGTTGATGGGGGTACGCATGTGATGTAGCCAGTGGCGGAATTAGAGTGAGACAGGGTGGTTCGTGTCTCCCGGACGCCGAATTCATAAGTAGTCTAATATTAGTAACCAAATAAATTTCATTAAAATAATGTATTTTACTTTTACTATTTTGTAACCGGATGAGCGACCAGTTTGAGTAATAATGTAAGAATTCAGCCAAATTCTAAAGAAGTGTTTTCAAGTGGCGCCATTTTATTTGTTATTACTTACCCTTGGTGCCATAACCCCCTACCCCCTTTCCCCTCTTATGACCGAAATGTACGGTACCACTTTAGTTTTACCAACTTTTATCCATCCTTAGGGTACATTTTAAGCCCAAAAACCTACTCACCTCATTTTTATCCCGTATCAACTCAAAATGGTCGATTTTGAGCCCGCCTTAACACTGCCGACTGTAGACTGTAGAGGTGGTTTATTCCAGAAGATTCTCCGCCAAGTCGTCTGACAGGTTTCCCCCTTCCTCGGCCCAAGACGTCCTTGACTCCTGACCTACTGGACCTAGGTGATCTAACCACGCGATAAGCCTAGGTCCCATCTTAACCAGACGGAGAATGTCAAGCTGTCCACGAGGAAGCGACGAGCAGGATTGCTTCATTTTGAAGATTTACACACCCCGAGTTTCACTTCAGAGAAGGTGGTTATGAGACGCGTTCTTTACTATTAATATTACCGTTTCTACGGACGTTTGAGACCAGCGGGGCTACCAATACAATAATATTAATATTGCGCCAAATAATGTAAAGATTATTCAGTACTAGTACTAATGTACCGCTACCCAGGGGACGCTCGAGTGTACTAATCGTACATCTTTTCCGTGGAGGCTCTTTCCATGTCCTGATGAGATGAGTTGATAGTAATAGTGAGTATGAGGGTGATAGAGAGTATGAGGGTGATCGTGAGTATGATGGTGATAGTGAGTATGAGGGTGATAGAGAGTATGAGGGTGATCGTGAGTATGATGGTGATAGTGAGTATGAGGGTGATCGTGAGTATGAGGGTGATAGTGAGTATGAGGGTGATAGTGAGTATGAGGGTGATAGTGAGTATGAGGGTGATAGTGAGTATGAGGGTGATAGTGAGTATGAGGGTGATAGTGAGTATGAGGGTGATAGTGAGTATGAGGGTGATAGTGAGTATGAGGGTGATAGTGAGTATGAGGGTGATAGTGAGTATGAGGGTGATAGTGAGTATGAGGGTGATAGTGAGTATGAGGGTGATAGTGAGTATGAGGGTGATAGTGAGTATGAGGGTGATAGTGAGTATGAGGGTGATAGTGAGTATGAGGGTGATAGTGAGTATGAGGGTGATAGTGAGTATGAGGGTGATAGTGAGTATGAGGGTGATAGTGAGTATGAGGGTGATAGTGAGTATGAGGGTGATCGTGAGTATGAGAGTGATAGCGAGTATGAGGGTGTGGAACCAGTGCAAACACTTAAACCTATTGAACCAAACCATGGTGACCGTTGTAATAATTCGCCTTTCGGAAAAAACTACCTAAGCTACCAGCTGAAGATTGAACCCGGGACCCCTAAGCTCGTAGCAAGATGCTACACTACACTACGGGGCCGGTCAAATGGGTCTACTAAACGTCACACTTGTAGTGAACTCAGAATCACAAGCTTTCGCCTCCCTCTAGAACAGTGTTCTCCAAGCAGTTTTGATGGCGTACCCTCAAGACATATATATACAGTAGCCCCATGGCTTCTTTGGTGCTGACTGACAGCTCACAGCTGACTTCTGACAGTCAACATTTAGGTATATACCTAAATTTTGACTGTCAAAAGTGACAGCTGCTAAATATATGTTTTTGCAGAACATCCGGTTCGGCGTAGGGATACGTAATTTGGTCTGGTAACTTTTTAAAACTGTCAGTCAGCACCAAAGAAGCCATGGGGCTACTGTATATATAAATTTATTTTTTTGCGTACTCCTGATATATTATGTAAAAATAATAATAATAGAAATACATTGCTCTGTGTAAGCCAATAATACACGATAACAATTCATTTCAACCTAGTTAAAACTTAGATGAATACTTGTCACTCGGCGTAGTCTACTCCACTTTGGAGACCCCTGCTCTAGAAGACTTAAGAAAACTCGTCTCTGTCGGGATTCGAGCTAATCAAGTTTCTCGGAGGGATTTGGGGAAACTCTTGAAGACAATAAACCGGGACGGTCATTCCAACAACCGGGACCTCTGTCCATAAAATGTGCCTAACTGCTTGCATTGTCATTGTTTGTACAGGATAGAGCATCATGGATGAGATCTTAAATTAGCCCACTACAGGTATAGTAGATCCATGACTTCTTTGGTGCTGACTGACAGCTCACAGCTGAGAGCTGACGGCTTTGAAAGTTACCAGACCAAATTATGTATCCCTACGCCGAACTATATGATCTGCAAAAACATGCGTTTAGCAGCTGTCACTTCTGACAGTCAAAATTTAGGTATATACATAAATTTAGACTGTCAGAAGTGAGCTGTGAGCTGTCAGTCAGCACCAAAGAAGCCACGGGGCTACTGTAGGCAGCACTCCATGCCTGTAGAATGGCTTGTCAAAAAGCAACACAATCCAATTTTTATAGGAAGTGTCTTTTATAAATACTAAATCATTAGTGTTATTTTAGCGTTATTGATAATAATCCATCAAAAGTGACAGCTTTTCTAGATATCATAGAATACCCTTCTTGGGAAGCCATTTATAAAAGATAAATCCTCTGTACAGTCAGCCTGAGAATCAAACCTCAATCTCATTGTCACCGGTAAAACAAAACTAGATGAGCTTGACATCTTTCCCGCGTGCCCACCAATGCGAGTAGTGCACGTGTTAATTGACCGCTTTCAGCACGTTTATCGAGAAGGTATTGATTTAATACTCATTACCATATCAGTACGATTGTTGAGTCAGAATTCAGTACCCATTTCCATGTCAGTAGCCCCATGATTTCTTTGGTGCTGACTGACTGCTCACAGCTGACTTTTGACAGTCAAAATGTTGGTATAATACCTAAATTTTGACCATCAGAGGTGACAGCTGCTAAACACATGTATTTGAAGATCATATGGTTCGGCGTAGGGATACATGATTTGGTCTAGTAATTTTTCAAAGCTTTTAGCTGTCAGCTGTGAACTGTCAGTCAGCACCAAAGAAGCCATGGGGCTACTGTACGTCAAAACAATTTTTGAGCACGTACTGAGTACTTATTACCATGTCAGCTCGTTTGTTAAGTCAGCTTTCAGTAGGCATACTTATTTCCATGTGTGCACAATAAAGGCCCATACACCAATTGGCAATTGGACCAAGAGTCAATCGGTTTGTCTGTGATGGGGAGATCGGGGTTTGAATCCTCACGCTGTTAATCGAGGGTGGTATTATATCAATTGTTTCCAACGCTCCCTCCACGAAGATGCGGGTATATTTTCTCTAAATTCTACCTTCCTCATATTTACATCATTAGTGTATGTAAATGCCTGTAGCTAAGATGGGTAGTACGGCACAAAGTAAAAAAAGGTAAAAATAAATAAAGTACGAATAGCTGGTAGAAAGATGGCACATATTTTTTAAGTTACGATCGAACCGGGAAATCTTCATGGGGATATCTGTTCCATTCAGCAAATAGGGAGGTTGTACCACAAATTGTCTCGCAACCAGTCTGCCTCCTCCCTCCCCCCACCCAACTGCCCCCCCTCCCCACCCATTGGTAAATCTAAGAAGAACAGAAAGAGATGTCCATCTCCCAGAGTCAAGATAAACAATCAATCGCTGTTGGACCGCGGAACAGGATACACACAAACTTACGAGGGACTCCAACTGTCCACGAGATACTAGTGCTGCCATCTCTGTACCGTCCCCAGACGCTGTCAAAACATGGTTGGAGGCAGGCGTGACGTCGTCACTTTGCTTCTATTGGCTTCTATAGTGCTACAAGGTGAGTGCTGCTATCTCTGTACCGTCCCCAGACGCTGTCAAAACATGGCTCGAGGCAGGCGTGACGTCGTCACTTTGCTTCTATTGGCTTCTATAGTGCTACAAGGTGAGTGCTGCTATCTCTGTGCCGTCCCCAGACGCTGTCAAAGCATGGCCCGAGGCAGGAACCTATGATTTAGCAACAAATATAGAAACCGATCTTAGAGAAGGGTCGTTTTAAAGTTCTCATCATGGCGTGAAAAGGAAATTATAGCTACGTCTTGCTTTGGGATTAAACACCGAAAACGCAGGAGTTGTGGAAAACTGATAGCTTTTGAATGATTAAACCTTTAAATAGAAGGTTGAGTTAATCCTCATTCTATAAAACTTTTCCCAATAAAAAAAATGTTGTGAATACATTTTTAGTGCAATAATCCGAAGCTATCACTGCAACAAACCGCTTGTATTTGTAGTAGAATATATGGGCACCCATAAATGGATGATAAGGGGAGTTTCAGCCCCCCTAATCACTCTGCAATATTTATTTCTTTTCTTGTTAATTTTTATGAAAAATAAAAAAAAATTGTTTTGGCTGCAAATTGCTATCAACAACTTTGAATCATCAATATCTGAGTTAACAGATACAAATTATAAAATGTAGATTTCCTCACATTCCCTCTTCAACAATTTAATTTTGTTCTGTTCAATAAACTTGCAGAAAATATAATGTTTCATTTCAATGGGTTGAGCTACAATTATATTTTATTTTTGGTTAATTTTAAAGAAATTTTTTTTGTGGCTAAAATTAGCTTTTGAAATTCATAGTTCAGAATTTGGTTCAGATGCTATAAAACTCCCTCCCACAAGTTTAAATTCCTGAAATTCTACCTAGGGAAGGTGAGGGGTGGTGACAAACCCCTCCCCCCTCCAGGACAGATGGGATTCCAATCCAACCCCCATTTGAAAAACTCACATGGGCACCCATGATATCACATTATAAATATGGTGTTACATATTGTTTTGTTTTTTTTGTCTTCCTTGAACAAATATCACAATCGGTGAATCAAAGGGGCGACTCACGTATTGATATCGTTAAACTTTTCTTCTACAAATGAGTAGAAATATAATCACGTGACGAGCTCTAAGCTAATCCCAGGATTCCACCCTCACCGGCAAGGACGTAGAAAGAATACATTTCTGGAGGGGAGGTCCGTTAGAAAATGTTACTATAATCAACTTTAATAAATAAAGATAATTTATATATATGGCCCCCGTGGGGTGTCAAATCTCAGGAGGAGCTCCCAACCCCCTAATTTCCACGCCCTTGCCAACTGTGGAGACTGGGGAGTAAATATTTAACAACTCCCTCGATAAAACCGCTGATAAAATGTTAGATTATAAATACATTCTACTTGAAGGGAATTTTAGGAAAGAATATTTTGACACCACTTTCTTATAATTATAGTCTTTAACGAAATTTTTAAAAAAATTGTTGTTAATAAAGCACTCGTTAATTATTTTTCGATGACCTGGCGGTCTAAGGGTAAGGTGTCAGACTTCTCTGCTGGCGGCCGGGGTTCAATCCTCGGTCCCGGCACAGATTTATCTGATTACCAAACCCTTCCTTCACCTCTGACAAGACATCTTGTGAATGTGGGGAAGGCCAGGCCTCCGCCGTGGTTCGGATTCCACGTTAAACTGTAGGTCCTCGATTTCATCTCACAATCACCCTACTATTACACATTAGCGTAAGTGCGTATAATCCGAACGGGTAGTAAGACGCGGTGATAATAATAATAATTATTATTACTTTTCCTAAGAAATATAAACACATATTTTTAATCACCGAAAGGAAACAATCTTCAGTGGTAAATTTTGAACAAAATTATTGTTATATTAATCATATACCTGAACTTTTTTTTAATCAATCATTAATTTACACTTGCATTATTATTTTTTTACTCAATCAGGGCACATTAGCCTAAGCCAACCAACTCAAATGCGCATGCCTAAAAGGGAGATACTATCAGACAACTGCATATACTGCTGTGAAGATATTTTAAATACATATTTCAATGAATTATTATTATTATTATTTTTATTATTATTATTATTATTATTATTATTATTAGCACCACGTCTTACTACCCGTTCGGGTTATACGCACTTACGCCAATGTGTAATGGTAGGGTGATTGTGAGATGAAATGGAGGACGTACAGTTTAACGTGGAATCCGAACCACGGCGGAGGCCTGGCACTCCCCACATTCACAAGATGTCTTGTCAGAGGTGAAGGAAGGGTTTGGTAATCAGATAAATCTGTGCCGGGACCGAGGATTGAACCCCGGCCGCCAGCACA
>CABFOW010002956.1:35168-50235 GCA_902141385.1 Timema californicum
TTTTCTTTTTTTTTTTCTCTTATTGTCTAATTACATAAGCATTCATCTTATTTAGAGGTTTTTTCCCTTTAGAAAACAAAATACATGTCGGAAAGCGTCTGTTTCTGGTTTGTTTTGCAAATCATCACGGGGTAAGAAAATTCTGCTCTCCTATTGTGAACCAAGCTTTAGTCTGAGATGCGTCCGTTTAGAGCCGCAACGTAAACAGTTCGATGCTAATACAATGGAATGAAGAAAAGGGAAAGTTGGGGTTGTTTATTTGGCAATGACGTGTGGTTTGTCCCCGGAGGATAGGCCGCACAGTTACACAAAGGTTACTACTGGTGAGTGAGAGCCTATTTACCGGTTACACAATCTCGGTTTGTTGGTAGAGCTAATAATACTTCCATCCTAAAGGTCATGGGTTCGTTCCTGTCCAGCCGCGTTACTCACCTTCGTTTGAGTTAAAAAAACAGAAAAATAATTACTTTCCTTGAATTGTTCTTTAGTCGGTGACCTGGTGGTCTAGGGGTAAGGTGTCAAGACTTCTGTGCTGGCGGCCGGGGTTCAATCCTCGGTCCCGGCAAAGATTTATCTGATTACCAAACCCTTCCTTCACCTCTGACAAGACATCTTGTGAATGTGGGGAATGCCAGGCCTCCACCGTGGTTCGGATTCCACGTTAAACTGTAGGTCCTCCATTTCATCTCACAATTACCCTACCATTACACATTAGTGTAAGTGCGTATAACCCGAACGGGTAGTAAGACGTGGTGCTAATAATAATAATAATAATATATAAGTCACAAGGTTTATAGTAAGAAGTGTTGTGATTTATGTACAATACATCAACTAATATATTTATGTTGGTTTAACTAGTCAAGCTATTATATTTGTTAATTACGGTTATATCAGCATCTAATTAGCATCGTCTTTAAATTTAAAAAAATGACACCTGTACACGGGAATAAAACCCGGGACCTTTGGCTGAGTACGCTACTGCTTTAACACCCGCCTCAGTGGCGTGGTTGGCTAACGCGCTGGTCGTGTTGAGCTCGACTGCTGAGGACGGGGAGATCGAGGTTCGAATCTCGGTCGGGTGAACTGGGGTGGTTTTTCCTAAATGGTTTTCCACTCTTCCTCCACGCAAATGCGGGTTCACTTCCTCTAATTCAACCTTCCCAATTCCTAATCCATTAGAGTAATTAGTACTTAAAGCGTATAACCCGAACGAGTAGTAAGACGTGGTGCTAAATAATAATAATAATAATAATAATAATACTGCTCTAACCACTGAGCTATCCAGGAATCGTCCCGTGCCCAGGGTCATTCTTCACTCATAATTTAAGACAGAGTCTGTAATGGACGTGTGTAAATCGTCAGCTACAGATGTGTGATCAATTAAAATCACGATATATGACCTTGATAACGCAGCCACCTTTGACGTGAGAGGGATTTATGGTACCAATAGTACAATGGACTGTGCTATAGTACATTGAACTGTGCAATAGTACAATAAACTGTTATATAGTACATTGAACTGTGCAATAGTACAATGAATTGTACTATTGGCAGCAAAAATCCAACTACCGAGTCGAAGGTGGGTGGCTGCGTTATCTGATAGCTCGTGATCTTAAATTGATCACACCTTTGTAGCCGACTATTTCCACACGTCCATTACAGACGTTGCCTTAGAATATGAGCGAATAATCACACTGGACATGGGACGACTCCTTGATAGTTCAGTGGTAAGAGCATTATGGTACTACGTTAAAGGCCCCGGGCTCGATTCCCAGTGTCCAGGTGTCATTTTTCGATATAAAGATTATACTTTTATTATGACATCGGGAACCTAGTCATTAAAGCGTCCATACGTTTGCCGGATAATGTATCTTATAGATAGATTACATTTAGTTTCATCCTCCACAGACGGTTATCCCAATAGATCGTCTTGAATACCTGTAATGGGGAGTGCGGATTTTTTTCATTTTATTTATTAAAAAAGTTTATGTTCAAATAACTCTTTGTTCATGACAAATACACATAAAATATTGTTATTACTATGTGTAGAAAATTAATCAAAACGTATTTGCTGTCTCGATATACTATTTATTCTAGCCATTATTTTTAACAAAAGTTGTAAAAGTTCTGATCAACTCTCGTTCCTTTAAACTCCACTTCAAGAGAGTGAGTCATTGGTGGCCTTCGTGCTGGACGTGTCTGACGAAGATTAAAACAGTATAAAACTTCTTTACTAGATGAAAAACAGCAACTCGTCCATTTACGACCAAATAAACACAGCGTTTGGAATGTGGGATGCTTAGTGACGTCATCAATTAAAATATAGCTGATTTTTTTGATTAAATTTAAATCATGCTTGTATAAAATAAATTATTATAATATAGTTAGATTTTCTTACAGGAATTAGAAAGGTTTTTTTTTGTTAATTTATTAATTAATACTCTACCTACCAGTTTTAATTATATTCATATGTTATGGACACAATTAATATTACTGTAGTTCTAAATTAAAAACCAATGCTATTTCAGAAATAAAATAAAAAGCCATACACTAAAAAAAAATCTATCTTTTTTTTCTCTTTCATTCTTTATTGTGTGTTCGCTTTATAAAAGGAAAGGTCGAGTGTATCTAGTAAATTAATAGAAGATAGAATAGGTAAAATATCGTTTTAAGATTACGGCTCTAAGAAATTAACATTACACGAGCTACTAGAAATGAGTGAAGTATCGAAATTTGTCTTCACATACAAGAAATGAGTAAAGTAGCGACACTTTTCTTCCAATACAAGAAAATAGTAAAGTTTGGATAACTTTACTTCCAATACTAGAAATGATCGATCGATCGATACTTTACTTTGGATACGTGAAATGAGTAAAAGTATCGATACTTTTCTTCCAATATTATAAATGAGTGAAACATCGATATTGTTCCTCAGATACTATAAATGAGTGAAGTATCGAGACTTATCTCTCGTTACGACATCCCTACCGGAGCGTATGGGGCGCACCTTTATTCCCCTTCATGACTCAAAGAGCGAGGTGTGTTTCTGGGAATCCCCGTCGTTACAATAGTAGCGCTTGTTTCCTTATGTCGGTTATATCTTCCTCCTCACCCTTCCCCCCGAACCGAGGTGATCCATCTTCCAAGGTCCCCGTGTACATCTTCCTCACGTGAATGGTGTATCCGACCTCAACATCACCAAGTGGTCGTTCACAGATCTGCGTGGCTCTTGGTTCGACCCCGGGTGATGACGTGGGGGTTTATAGTCACTGTTATTACATGTGTTCTTCCCACTATCCAACTAGTAAGTATCCAGGGGATGACTGTGTAGAGGTAATGTTAGTTTGTAAGTCGTTTGTTGAAAATAAATCTAGTAACGTTTCTAACCGTCGTAAGGCGCTTCTTATGAAAACTGGTCTCTAGATTTGTCAAGCTGCACTTTAAAAAACAAACTACCGTTTTCTCGTAAATCACCATTGTAAGAACGTTCATCAACCACCTCCGGGTGAAACGGGTTCGATTCCCGAACACTAGTCATTGATGTACGAGTGATTCGGAGTTCACTACAAATATGATCACAGTCGTTATATTTACTTTCTACAACTTATCTTACCACCCATCC
The DNA here is from genome assembly GCA_902141385.1 of Timema californicum. Taxonomy (NCBI): domain Eukaryota; kingdom Metazoa; phylum Arthropoda; class Insecta; order Phasmatodea; family Timematidae; genus Timema; species Timema californicum. The sequence goes on from CABFOW010002956.1 coordinate 38,791, forward strand.
GGCCTCTATGCATATTAATTACACTAATGGGGTAGGAATGAGGACGGTAAAATTCAGTAAATTGTACCTGCATTTGGTTTGAGGGAGAGTGAAAGACTGTTTAGAAAACCGCCTCATTACGCCCGAATGAGGATCTAAACCCCAACAACCGATCATTAACAAACCAGACTAAGTGAGACTGGCGCCTCTGACTGCGTGCCCACTGTTGTGTGTGTGTATTATTATAACAAGCAGGGACGTCCTTAGAGGTGTGAGAACAGTGCGAACACACAGGTTCCCGCGGTTTGGGGGCGCCCCGATCTTGCTAGGTAACGGGGGGAGGGGGAGGGGGACAGGTTGTTGTGGGAATTTTTTTTTGCTTGCGCGCTCGATAAAACTCAAACAAATTAACCTATTTAATCCAAACTTCGCAAAGTTGTTCTTTGCACCTTTATACAGTTCAAGTTAGTTGAAGAAGAAATTCTAAGGGATGGTTGGGGAGAAATCAACCCTTATATGTGTCAAAACACGGCTTCTAGCATTAATTATTATATGTTTATTTACCTTTGATGGCATTTCCTGACACCGCATGTGGCTGAAAAACTGGTATACATGTGGAAAATACTGTAATAACATTACGCAAAAATTGAACTTTTAAATAAATTAAATTTGGGGGGTTGCTGGTGTGAGGCAGATAGCTAGGGGCCCCGCAAAGAAATATTTCCCGGACCCTCACGTCTGCTAAGAATGGCCCTCATGAAAAAAAGTGTGATAGTAAACAGGTATATTGCCTATAAAATGTGATAACAACAGGTATATTCCCTATAAAGTGTGATAGTAAACAGGTATATTGCCTATAAAGTGTGATAGTAAACAGGTATATTGCCTATAAAATGTGATAACAACAGGTATATTCCCTATATAGTGTGATAACAACAGGTATATTCCCTATAAAGTGTGATAGTAAACAGGTATATTGCCTATAAAGTGTGATAACAACGGGTATATTGCCTATAAAGTGTGATAGTAAACAGGTATATTGCCTATAAAGTGTGATAGTAAATAGGTATATTGTTAAACAGTTGTTATAATGAACAGGTATATTGCCCAGCAAGTACTATATTACCTAACAAGTGATATAGGGCCTAGCAAGTGCCATAACCCCAAACACATGCTATAGTGCCTAACAAGTGCTATATTGTCAAGCAAGTGTGATGTCGCGATGCATGTTACGAGGTAGACTAATATAACAAGTGTGTAAAAACCTGTAAGGTGATAATTCAAAGCACGTAATTTGTTCTACCGAGTGAAAGTGTGACCTTCAGAATAGGACGAAGAAGAGACGTGTTACTCGACACACCTGGATCCACACAGCTTCTCAGCTCACATTACCTGTTAGGACATGTATGAATACAAATGAGGAGGTAAACATTGTAAAAAAATAAACTCTACCCTCGCGAGCCGCTGAACCGGTAGAACACCTAGGTGAGACTCTGATGGTACTCCTGCCATTCAAGTGTAACAGGGATGAGACAAAAGTATTAACCTGGTGACTTATCTGTTAGAGTATCACCACGGGGCTGCAAGGTCCTTGTTCTGTAAAAAAAACTAGATCCTATGTTTGGTACTGAAAGTGTATAGGGCCTACATAAAAATTGGGGTAGGGTACCAAAAAGTATGCAGTAACGTAATATGCTGTGTTGTTACAAGGAAGAAATTACCACTTCATTAGTGTTCACAAAATTTTAATTTACTAATGCAAAAATTATATATATACACACGCCCTACCTACTCAACGCCAAATAATATATAATTCTAATGCTACAGTATTAGAGCCCCAAAGGTAAGTTACATAATATTATAATGAGATTTTGTTCATTAGATATGATCATTCATTTAAAACAATAACGCAAATACTGATCTTAATTTTACAAGTTGATTGGTAATATCCCCTATCAATACCAATAAACAGTGACTAAAAACAAAATGTCTTAATAAACCAAAAATGACCAAGTAGCTGCAGTCCTTAGTCAGGTGCTGGTAAATAGAAAGTTCTTACATGTATAATTTATGCCAAAGAAGTTTCTGAGTAATAATAAAGGTTTTACCAGACAAATGATTCAGATATGTTTGATTTTACATAATTTGTTAGTAGATGTGTGTTTGAATTTATAGACATGCTTAAACAGTAATTTTTTTTTGTCAATTACTACTCCCAAGTTATTAATTAGTGCTTAATCCTAGATATCGACACACTATCAATATGTATGTTTGGATCAACGCATATTCTTTTTAGCAGTGTGTCAATAATTATAATTTTATCAACATGTAAGCTAACATTGAGCTTCAAGCACCCTGCATCAATCTGACAAAATGCTTGGTTCGTTTATACCTGTCAATGCGTTTAACCTGAACAGATAGTAAGACGTGGCGATAACAATAAAACACACCTTTCAAGTTTCACTACTTGGTGAATTAATATCTTCTGATGCAAATTAAACGTAAAGTTGATTACCATCCACGTACTGATTGGAAGAGAGAAATTTAAGACATGTAGGCATCAAAGGTAGGTACAAAGAAATGATGACAGGACCTATTATACTTCTTTGTGAGACTCTTGCAGTTCCAGGGATGAAGAGACTGGTCCACTATGATCGTTTAGCCTTTTGATGCCATTCAAGTATATAGCTGCGGAGTTATATTACTATTGTATTATTGATAGAGCAGGGCGGGTACTTGTAGATTTGAGGTGTGCACCGACTAATGATTGTTTTGGAGAAACTTTAACCTAAGCACAACATCTGATTATTGGCGATAGGGCTCAGCTCAGCTAAAAACGCCTCTTCTATTTTCAATTGCAGCCAATATGTATGAAATGGTTTTGAAACAAAAATTGGATTTCAATTTCTTCTAACTAATTTAACAACACAGGATAAGGGTACATTTTAGTAAAATTCGCAACGGCGTTTGATTGTAAATATGATATGTGATTATTCGCATTAGTGAGCACTTGGGCAGGGGCGTCGATCAATCTTCTCTAGTCTGGTTTGCCAGTAGCAAAGTGGTAAGGGGCTTGATTCCTTGCTGGGTTTGTTCTGGATGGTTTTCATATCCTGCCTCCCTTTATTTGTTTTTAGCCTGGGCCCATTTTGAACAATCTAAAACTCGAATTATACGGGAAAGCTGAAAAAAAAATGAAAATATTTACTGTACATATTTTGAGCATAAAATGTGATTAATATATGTTTGGAAAATCACACTTCACAAACATAATTTTATAAGAAAACATATTTACGTTTACGTATTACTATACTTTGAAAAGGCTTTGTAATCACGTAGTTAACAACATAGCCAAGCGCGTCACTAGATTTCTTTTATCAAGTTGAGACATCTAGCGGCATATCTCCCAAGCTCATATTCTATTATTAAGAAAGGCCTTGGAATCATGTAGGTAACAGAAAAAAATCCTCTTATGTCCTTAACTAGTTAGTTTTATTAAGCCGAGACATCTAGCGGCAGATACTTCAAGCTCATGTTCTACACGAGCCTTTGAAAGGCCTTGGCATATACGGAGGTATCCAGTTGCTGATGTTTCCCACTAGATGTCTCTCACCTAAAAAAACACTACACACGTAACAAGAAACCGGTGCGACGTGTCACTAAACTTGTGGCGGATAAGATAGGTTATAATATAGTGGTTTCTTTAGAAACATTTTCACACATAGGACTTATATTTTAAGAAGAATGATAACATCAGGTGTTATATGTGTGATATTTCTCGGAATATTAGCGACGGTTAGTGATGGAGCAACAACAACAGTTTCCTTCTTGTCGCCTGCCGACAAGATTCGCCTGAAACAGGTGTTGTCTTCTGCCTGGGACTTGAAGGACGTATCATCTGTTAACTATGCCGTGTCAGGGTACAAACTGCTCGGGGAAAGTATTCCTAAACAACAAGAAGTTTGTAAGTACCTCTTGGAGCGTGCGTCTGATAAGAATGCAAACCTAGAAGACTTGTTCTTCGTCACCAGTGCATGGAAAGCGATCGGTTCTTGCTCCGGAGCGTTGCCTATTGCCAACATCGTGAAAATACTCAGGGATGTGACAGAACGAGACACTTCGACAGTATCGGAGCTCTACTATGCTGTTCAGGGTCTCACGAACATCGCCCAAAAGAAAGGGGACGCCACGAAACTAATCAAGACCCTTCAGGCCGCTTTGAAGAAAGACGACAGCTTGGTCAATCTGGGATACTCCTTCCTGATCGCTGCCCAGTTGGGTACAGACGGTACATTTGCCTTTGACCGCATCGAAGACGCCATCGTCCAAGCCGACGAAGTCGACAGCCGTTTCCTCCAGTTTGAAGGTGGTCTCAGTATCACTGCTTTGCTAGTGAATGGTGCCTATCAGCTGGCAGCGACCGTCAACAAGTCGCCCCCCATCACCGGAGATCAAGCTGTCAAGTTTGCCAATTATTTTCTTAGCCGTCGCTCTGTACAAACTACCAAGGGGGCTTACAGCCTTCTTGAAGTGCTAGGCACACTCACCAAAAACAAATTCCACCTGCCTGTCTCTATCACATTGGCGAGTCAAGCCGCGGTGTCCCTAGAGCAACCACAGGTCACTGTTAAGGTCAGCGACCTATTGGGGCAGCCCTTGAGCGCAGTACCGCTCACTGTGACTGCAGAATCCGCTACCCGCGTAGGTGACGATGTAGTGGTTCTCTCCAAGAAGAAGTTTGAGCCCGTGGCTAAAGACACATCTCTGTACACGGTCAATCTCATGGACACAAAGCCAGAAAGAGGATTCTACAAACTTACCGTAAGCGCCGCCGTGCCGAAACCGGACCCCCGACTTGTCGGTAATATCGGCGCTTCCCTCGCTGTTAAGGTCTTGTCTTCTGTAGTGGTAGAAAATGTGGAAGTGGGGACCGCAGATGCAGACCAAACAACTCAGGCGAAACTCGCCAAAGTGAACTACCCTTCAAAACTAACATCAGTCGTCGAAGCCGACACACTTCAGAAACTCATAGCCAAGTTTAATTTGAAAGACAAGGGCACCGGAAAACTTATGACAGTCCATCAAGCGTTTGTTAAACTCACTCACAGGGAAACCAAGGCAGAGATAATTTTCGTCGCCGACGCTGACAGTACTAAGACATACAAATTAGATGTTGACATCGGAGCCAAAGCCTCAGAGTTCGGACATCTTTCCGGGCAATATTCTATGGAGTTGCTGGTCGGTGATTCTGTTCTTTCCAACTCGTTCTCTTGGCACGTCGCCGACGTGGTCTTGAAGTTCCCGGAATACGCGTCGACTCCCACACCTTCCAAGGACCCGTACCTGTACGCGCCCAAACCAGAGATCCAGCACGTGTTCCGCGAGCCCGACAGCCGCCCGCCGGTAGCTGTGTCGAACTTGTTCACGGGCCTGCTGGGTGTCCCTCTTCTGCTACTGTTCATCTTATGGGCGAAACTGGGAGTCAACGTGTCCAACTTCCCACTCTCCCTGTCCGCCGTCGGATTCCATCTGGGTCTGGGAGGGATCTTTGGTCTGTTTGGCGTGTTCTGGCTCCAACTGAACATGTTCCAGACCATGAAGTATCTTCTGGCGCTTGGCGTCGTCACCTTCTTGTGCGGCAACAAGCTACTAGCGGGTATTGCGCAAAAAAGGAAGCAGCATTAGACACAAACACTGTAATAGCACTAATTTACCAACATAACCGAGAACGTTTCATCAAATCAAGCCTGAAATATAACACTTTAATACACAACTGTCTAGCGACAAAATCTTCTAGGTAGGCCCACACTCCATTTACCCTGAAAGGTAGACCAGGTCTTAACTTGACGAATTAGCCTACATTATGACCTTATCTTATAAACCGAGTCATAGTGGAACCAAATAAGGTAAGCTTGCTACCTTTCATGCTAAACAAAGAAGAGAAGCCTATACTTGGCCAAACCTTTTTTTGTGGTCCATCCAAAATTTTGGTCACAACTTAGTTTTTCTAAAAAAGAATTGTGTAAATAAGCTTTAACTTAACCTAAAACAAATCTTCTCTCTTATTTGTTAAATTTAAAAGCTAAAAATCGGTTCTATCTCATTACTTTTGTTTGTTTTTTTAACTTTCAAGAACCAGGAATTGCTTTGGTGTGGACCCTAAGAATACATTTTTAACAAAATTACTTGACAATTTGGGCTCATTTAACTGGAGCAATGCGTTTTACATTTGGTGGTCTCGTATCTTTACCTACAGTCTACGCGTGTTTGTGTGTTTCATCATTTAATATTTCAAGACTAATTGGAATTGTTGGTTGTATTTTTTTTTATGTCAAGACTCGACACCGAATTTCAGCTGGCACGTGTTGAATTGAAAATGACTAAGTGCAATTTGATGTTTTGTTGATGAAACTATGTAGAATTTTTTCTTTTTTCTAAAATGTGAAACATGTTATATTTTTAAATTTTAAATTATTCACTGCCCTCATAGTCTCATACTAGTCAACTAATTTGATCGACATTTTTCTGTGCAGTTGCAACCAGTTTGATACATTTCTGAGGATTTCTTTAGTGTATTTGATAATATATGAAAAAATATATGGAAGTTTATTAAATTTTTATTTCTAGGCAATTTTTATTTAATACAAATAAAAAAATATAGCCTGCTAAGTATGGCTACTGTGAATTATTTCATCCCTCTGTTTGTAAATGTGTGTTGTGTACAAAACTATTTATAAACTCGACTTGGTTTTTTATAATTCCACATATGTTCTTTGTTGGCCTTGAGTGTGGCTTTAGTCGTAACTGGATATTTCAATCAATATATGTTTGAGGCACTAAAATAAACAGTTTAGCATTATTTTTATTCCAGTTTATATGTTCAATTCAGGAATATCATTAACGAGATAGCTCTATCTAATTGGTAAGTATAAGCAAGGTAGGTAGTTTGGAAGAAATATATCAGCATTTGCATGGAACCTTAGAAAAACCCTCACCTTAACCATACCCAGTGTGTCATGTCTCGCTACCCATTCGGGCTCTCTTCTTATTTAAACTATTGTATTAAGGCTGAGGAAAATAAAATTTAAAGGAAATTATTATTATTATTAGCACTGCGTCTTACTACCCGTTCGGGTTATATGCACTTACGCTAATGTGTAATGATAGGGTGATTGTGAGATGAAATGGAGGACCTAAATGGAGGACCTACAGTTTAACATGGAATCCGAACCACGGTGGAGGCCTGACATTCCCCACATTCACAAGATGTCTTGTCAGATGTGAAGGAAGGGTTTGGTAATCAGATAAATATGTGCCGGGACCGAGGATTGAATCCCCGGCCGCCAGCACAGAAGTCTGACACCTTACCCCTAGACCGCCAGGTCACCCTTAGAGATAATTACATTTCGTGCTGCACTCTATCTGATGGAAGTTGAACTCATGTGTGATGGTGTGAATCTATTCAATACTACTTGTAAACACATTCGTGAGATTGAATAAAGATGGTGCTTTTTTTTAATGCTTCTCCAAATTAATTATTCTGTGCTAGTATACTAGTAATAAGCCGAGCGAATCCAAAGTTTTTAATCTAACCAAATTTTTGTTTACTAAATTGAATTGATTCCAAATCGAATACCATTCTTTAGAAGAATTTTAAAATAAAAATATTTTATAACAAATAATCTTTCAAACATAATCTGAATCAAATACTTTGTTTCATCAAAAATAAAATGTAGATATGGCCACATGGCTTACCTAAAACGTTAGGATTTTTAAAAAAATCAATTTATAATGCTAGTTTCTATAATAATTATTTTATTATTATTTAGCACCCCATCACACTACCCGTTCGGGTTATACGCTTTAAGTATTAATTACGCTAATGGATTAGGAATTGGGAAGGTTGAATTAGAGGAAGAGAACCCGTATTTGCGTGGAGGGAGAGTGGAAAACCATTTAGGAAAAACCACCCCCAGTTCACCCGACCGAGATTCGAACCTCAAATCTTCCCGTCCTCAGCAGTCAAGCTCAACACGACTAGCGCATTAGCCAACTACGCCACCGAGGCGGGTTGGTTTCTATAATATAAAGTTTAATTATTCTAAAAGTATGACTTGACAATTCAGATTTCAAATTAAAATCAAGTCTTTCTCAAATCTGGGTTTACTAAGATTTGAAATTTTGAGTATGATTCAAATATTTCATATTATTAAGATTAAGAATTTCAAATCGAATACAAATTTTATTTAGAGTCGGTTTCAGAATTTAAGTTTCACATAGGTTTAAGCGCTAGTTTTATTCGAGACCCCAGGCGTCAATTTTTCTCTATGGATGACAAAAGAATATACGTAAAACCCATGTTCATTAAGATGCAGCCTTTGTAATCCTGTAAACAAATGAAGGGTCGAAGCATAACAATATTTGATGTTAACTTTTGAAGACTTGTTAATTTAAGTGAAGACATACTGTAGCATCACCTCATCTCACTTTCTAAAATAAGGGTACAATACATATTGTTTGTTTTTTTAAATATTTATGATCCTTAAAAACTAGCAGTAAAGAACATAACTAATTTTAAAAGATCTCCCCAAACTTAGTTGTAATCTTTTTAAGTAACAGTGAAAGCAACCTTGATGATTTCTTTATAAGGAGGTAAATCGTCCAAGGGGACGCAATGAAGTTTGCATGACGCCTTTGTGGCAGCCATTGTAAATACACTCACAATAACACCAGCTAACAAAAGACTCACTCATTCAAAGATTTGAAGATTAACTATTCACTCCGACTCAACTTACGTTATATAGTCCATATATATATTATTTAGTGACCAGAACTAAAGTATGGAATAAATTAATCATAAATATTGATTTGTGATCTTTAATTGAAATCAAACCCAGTCTAATTGTTGGTAGGGAATGTGAAACTACTTAGCACCCGAACACAATATATATAAATATTTAGGTCTATCGCTGAGATATAAACTGACACACATAAATCCAGAGTGATCGGGGCCGTACTCTAACCCGGTCAGGATCCGAACCAAGGGTGCCAGGATGGATACGACCACATGCCGTTAGAGGGGTACAGGTGGAAAGGGGGGAAGTCACACTACTAACTTTTCCAGAAGAACTTTTATATCTCAAACTCCATAAGGACCCCAGTAAATACTTTTTTAAAGTAATTTAGATATGACAGAGACCTATTTTATGCAAAAAAAATTTAAAAAACTTTATATATGTATATATAATATGAAAATTAGTGATATTTTAAAGGTATTGATAGTATCTATCAAAAGTAACAACAGCTGCCAATAATAATGACTTGGCTTATTAATACATTAAAGTAGGTATAATATCTTTGATAGCTGTTTGAAAAGATCATTTTTATGAGAATTGGACTGTATATTAATATATATTGCTTAGTTCCCAACTACATTTATGACATGGCCTATTTTATTAATATCCGATATATTTTTTTTTGCTTCTTTAATGAATCATAATTGACTGTATCTTGCCCCTGTATCTTGCCCATGGTAGGCTCAGTTTATTCAAAATGCCCCATCTTACTCTATCCTTCCCCCATTTTTCTCCTCTCGCTTGCAGGCTTGTAGTTATCTGCTCCTCCGATCTCTTTCTTTGTCTTCCTTGCAATCTTTTTTCTTCGTACTTACTTAGTCTACAACATTTTGTCATCCTCTCTTTTTCCATCCTCATTACATGTCCATACCATATCAGTCTTGCTCCCTGTACTATCTCATGTACTTCAACATCCTCATTACATGCCCATACCATCTCAGTCTTACTTCCTCTACTATCTCATGTACTCCAAACATCCTCATTACATGACCATACCATCTCAGTCTTGCTCCCTGTACCCTCCACTCTTTCCTGGATAACTTCGTTCCGAATCTTGTTTCTTCTCGTGACAACTCACGTGCTCCTCACAAACTTCATCTCTGTGACCTCCACTTTCCTAGTCTCTCTTACATTCAATGTGCATGTTTCTGCTGTGTGTATGATATATGTTAAAAATTACGCCCTAAACAGCCATTTCTAACACATAAACTTTTTTTTGTAATGATGATAAAAATATATATTCTAGAAATAGTAGTACTATATGAAATAAAACTAGATTGGTCATAATCAGGTGTAAAGTTTATTAGGAAGGGACAGAGATACATGAGGTTTTTACCAATGGCATAGGAAAATATATATTTATTAACCAGAACTACTTTTATATACTTTTTTTTTAATGTTTCACGCTCGAATATCCGTCAGGACAATCCGCAAACTTACATTAATTAATAATACTTAGCACCGCGTCTTACTACCTGTTCGGGCTATGCGCTTTTACATTAATTAATGTGGAAGGTAGAATTTAAAGCAGGGGACTTCAAACTTTCTTTTTATGTCCAAGGGCCAAAGTGTCTGTCCCTAGTTGGCTTGCAGGCAGCAATACTGTACCAACAATATTAGGATTGAATAAATATTCAGATATTCATCTCAGCTCATTTACTATAAACTTATACTTAAACTAGCGATTAGGATTTCTCGTGAAGCATTTCTGTTTTTTTAGACTTTTTCATAGCAGAAGGTAGCATGGTTTGTTGTGTCTACTAGAGTTGTCATTTATCGTTTCAAAGTACATTTGTATAAAAAGTAATACTTTTATTCACATATAAAAACCAAAACTAGTTTATAAAATAATGTAAAATATGTAAATAAAATACATATTTATTTTATTAGTTGATTATATAAAATATATATCTGTATCTGTCATTTTTTCTTTTGAAATAATTGTATATTGGTCATGAGAAAGCGGGCTGGCCGCAAAGTGTTATCGCTGGCCAAGAGTTGAAGACTCTTGATTTAAAGGAAGTATACTCAAATTTGCAAGGTTAAAGAGGAGGAAAAGAACTTTTAGGAAGAATCATCCTCGGTACATCCAGCCGGGATTCAAACCTCGACTTCCTTGTCACTTTGAAACTGGTATATTGTGGAAGGGATGCCTTGGACCAGACATATCAAACTCACGGCCCTATCAATGATTTTGTGTGGTCCGTTGATTTTATGATGGACCATCATACAAAGCGACCCTATTCTTATTTTAAATGTCGAAAAAAATACAACATAATGAACGTGATGTTTGGAGAGTTCTGGTATGTGAGGTTGATGTACCAAATTTAAACTCTTTCTTCGACAAAGATCAATTCCCAAAAATTGTTAACCTAATCATTATATGGATTTTTTTAATGTGTTCTCAGTATCGTGTTTTAATACCCGTTTGGGTTATAAGATTATGTACTAACTACGCAAATGGTTTTAGAGATAAGGTTATATTTAGAGGAAATGTACCCACATTTTCATGGAGGAAGAGTAGAAAATTATCTTTGGAAAACCACCTTCAGTACTCAATATTCAATGTGGCTCTTGGCCCTTAAAATTATACAAGTCTGACCCCCCCCAG